>CM050172.1:11449811-11572311 GCA_027410445.1 Discoglossus pictus
TAATTTTCATCATTGACTTGAAAAGAAACTTAAGGAGGATTTGTTTACATAAACAATCGACACGATAAGTGATAAAGCTTAACATATATGTATCTCAGCTTTGCCATGCATTGTCCCAATTAGGTTTGTTTTCTCCTAAATTCCCAAATAATAACTTGCTGAGTGTCCACAAGCATTAGTTCTGATTCAAGTTCAAGATTAGTGTCTGATTCTGATCTTTGAGGTCGTGGTGTCACTGGTAAATTTGCCTAAGGGTTCTATGTATGACCTTAATGCCAGTCGGATTAAACAAGGTCTTTTAGGATTCTTTGCACCAGTGTACTTTTAGGTTTCAAGAATAGAGGGTGGGGCACAGAACTTTCCATCTTTCTCAGGTAGTTGCTTTCCCCGGTCTCCTGAGGGATGATAGACATTCCTGGGTCTAAGGTTGTTGCAATAAAATGCAGGAATCTCCATCTACTTTAAACAAGGCTATGGTTGTAGATTGTAGGCCTCGGTAGGGATACTGAAATATTGGTAAATCATGTCAAGAATATAATGGTATATATCAGATCTATGTAATCAGGCCCTTAAACAGACTACTGCATCCATACACACATAGCCATGGCTGGATTACCCATTAGGCAGCCGCCTATGGGCTCTTCCCTGTGAGGGTTGCCCGTTTATTATATATATATATATATATATATATATATATATATATATATGCACATGGCATTTAATAAACAAGTAATAGCTTGGTGTTTGTATCAGTGGTTTTGTTCTTTAGTAAATACAAGCAATATTTAAACATATAGAGTAATATTGTATAATCCTACACATTATGATTATATCCCTGCATAATATAATGAACATTGCACTACATAATATAATGTTAATATTTATAGTTATTTCCCAACGATATCGCCCTAAGTAAAACTCATATACACATACAGTATATACATTATACCCAGCTCTGGCCACTGAGCCTGGGTGACTAAACCTCCTTTATAAGGATCAATGCGGTGAATATTTTCTATATGATATTTTAAACAAAACAATATAATAATTTGGCAAAATGTTGCAGATAGTAAAATTAATACTCGGTATGCACATATGCTATTATTATTTTCGTGCAGACATTCCCATTGTTCAAGTACAAACTTTTTGTGTTTTCAAAATCGCCTCCAACCTCAGGAAGTAGGTCACCCAAACTAAAATGGCAGATTTTCCTGCAGCATAATTACCGTATTTATCGGCGTATAACATGCACTTTTTTCTCCCTGAAAATAGTGAGCAATTTATAGGTGCGTGTTATACGCCGATATTCCCTCCCCCTCCTCATCCTCAACCTCCCTCCTCATTCTAACCCCCCCTCAACCTAACCCCCCCTCCCTCAACCTAAACCCCCCCTCCTCAACCTAAACTCTCCTCCTTAATAATTCCCCCTTACGTACCTGATTCTGTTCCGGCCTCCGCTCCCTGACCCGGCGCGCATGTGACGTCACATGTGCGCCACGTCATTAGCATATACCGGGTGCACCCGGGTCAAGGAGCGGAGGCCGGATTAGAAGCAGGTAAGTGAGGGGGAGGTGAGGAGGTGGGTTGAGGTTGAGGAGGGGGGTTGAGGAGGGGGTTGAGGAGGAAGGAGGATGAGGATGGGAGGGTTGAGGGAGGATAAGGATGGGGGGTTGAGGGAGGATGAGGATGGGGGGGTTGAGGGGGTTTGAGGATGGGGGGGTTGAGGAGGGGGTTTGAGGAGGGAGGTTGAGGAGGGGGTTGAGGATAGGGGGGTTGAGGAAGGAGGATGAGCATGGGGGGTTGAGGAGTGGGTTTGAGGAGGGGTTGAGGAATGGGGGGGTTGAGGAAGGAGGATGAGGGGGTTGAGGGGGTTTGAGGATGGGAGGTTGAGGAGGGGGGTGAGGATGGGGGGTTTGAGGAGGGGGTTGAGGATGGAGGGATTGAGGAGGGAGGATGATGAGGGAGGTTGAGGAGGGGGTTGAGGATGAGGAGGGAGGTTGAGGAGGAGGAGGGGGGTTGAGGAGGGGGGTTTAAGGTTGAGGAGGGGGGTTGAGGTTGAGGAGGGGGGGTTGAGGAAGGAGGATGAGGATGGGGGGTGGAGGAGGGGGTTGAAGATGGGGGGTTTGAGGAGGGGGGTTGAGGAGGGAGGATGAGGAGGGAGGTTGAGGTTAAGGATTTTGCTTCAAAGTTCTTTATTTGAGGAGGTGGGTTGAGGTTGAGAAGGGGGGTTGAGGAGGGGGTTGAGGAGGAAGGAGGATGAGGATGGGGGGGTTGAGGGAGGATAAGATGGGGGGGTTGAGGGAGGATGAGGATGGGGGGGTTGAGGGGGTTTGAGGATGGGGGGGATGAGGAGGGGGTTTGAGGAGGGAGGTTGAGGAGTGGGGTTGAGGATAGGGGGGTTGAGGAAGGAGGATGAGCATGGGGGGTTGAGGAGTGGGTTTGAGGAGGGGTTGAGGAATGGGGGGTTGAGGAAGGAGGATGAGGGGGGTTGAGGGGGTTTGAGGATGGGAGGTTGAGGAGGGGGGTTGAGAATGGGGGGGTTGAGGAGGGGGTTGAGGATGGAGGGATTGAGGAGGGAGGATGATGAGGGAGGTTGAGGAGGGGGTTGAGGATGAAGAGGGAGGTTGAGGAGGAGGAGGGGGGTTGAGGAGGGGGGTTGGGGTTAAGGAGGGGGGTTGAGGTTGAGGAGGGGGGTTGAGGAAAGAGGATGAGGATGGGGGGTGGAGGAGGGGGTTGAAGATGGGGGGTTTGAGGAGGGGATTGAGGAGGGAGGATGAGGAGGGATGTTGAGGTTAAGGATTTTGCTTCAAAGTTCTTTATTTGAATTTTTTTTTCCCTAAAATTTCCTTCTTAAAATGAGGTGCGTGTTATACGCCGGAGCGTGTTATATGCCGATAAATACGGTACATATACAAGTAATACATCAGAATTTGTGTGATTTGCTTTTTAAATTTTAAGAACATGTTGCTTATTTTCAAGTGTAGTTCTTCAAAAGGAGCTATTTTAAATTATTGACCACAGTCGTTAATATTCCAATATACATTAAAATGGATATTGAAATTTTATTTGAATATTTTCCATAATTTCTTAAATTCATGATAAGGCAAGTGCTGGAAAGGACAATAATTAATTTAAAAGAAATGTTAAATATTTTTTTGTGAAATCAACAATCTTTTCTGGGCTGTAAATGCCCACAATTCTGCTACTAGTCATTGTAGGAGCATATTAAGACGTTCTCATCCAATACATGCTAATTATTAATTTACTTGTGAACTTTCTCTTCTGCAAAGACATCTGAAGACCCCACAGGATTGTTTAAGGTTCTTGTTTCCAAAAATCAGTGTAAGAGCCTGGAGGGGGTAAAACAAATTCAAACAAACTTTGCAAACAAAGAAAACAGGAGTATTATCAATATTATTGATATTATTGTTGGCGAACATTAAACCCAGACGGGCAATGTAAAAGGCTATTTGCAGTGTTAGCAGTAGGGTCATGGTTATAGCTGCATGAACATGAGCTTTCAGGTGAGAGAAGCTAATGGTGGATGATCCTCGGTGCAGTCTCAGGACGTGTAAGATGAGGGAGGTGATGGTCGATCCCAGGGATATTATAATCAGAAGCAATGGGATGGAAGCTCCCAAGTTTAATCCATACAAATACATATTTCTAATATTCTTAAAAATAATTATTTTCTTTTCTGCTGGAAGGCTGTGTTATTTGCTGAATTGATGACATCATCAGTAATTTCCATTGTAAGAGCAATCACACAAATGGATAACACAATGGATCCTGAGATCAGCCAAGGCAGCAAACTGGTGAATCTGAGCCTTAGGTAGGTGAGGAGACGGTGCTGGAAGGTGACAATCTTGATGCAGTAGAAGGTACATAACCAGGCAGTGATCCAGGTGTTTGATAGGATTGATACACATACAATGGTATAGAGAATGTATAGGTTGTATGACAATATATAGTTATTCCAGATCTTTATAATGGTAATAACTAATAGAATGATATTTCCAATGATGCTAAGTAGTCCTTGGATGGTTAAGATGAGATCAGGTGGACTTTGATATCCTCCCATAATCGAGGATCTGATACTGACCATCAGAATAAAAGCATTGAGAGAAACGCTGCTAAAGAATGAGAGAATGGTAAAAAATAATATTGTTAATGTGGCAGCCTCCATTTTCTTTGTTTCCTTTACTTAAAAACTATAATTTTTGGAGAATGACCTCTAATGCTTTGCTCTAATTACTCCGTATTTTTTGTATCTAAATATAATACTAAGCAGTTCCCTTATAAAGCTTCCTCTCATTACTTCTCTCATCTGTCATGTGTCTGCATGTAACCTACTTTGCATATCAGGAAAGATTTGTTGTGATCGGGGGTATATTGTAAATTTGAATGAACCAAATTAGATGATTATTTTTGTACATCTCTAATCCTTATAATCCCAGGTAAGTGATGCCATAGCACGGACCGGTCTGTCAGGTCACACGAGTCTCTTGCATGGCTGTCAGTTGTCTGATTACAATATAGACAAGAAGATAAAACCATTTTGTAGCTGTTACTGGCGCCGCCATCATTATGACAATACTTGATTTTTTTCTGCAAAACTTAACTTTAACTTATACATTGATAAAAATAATTATTGACAAAAATGAAATATATATGATGCACGTTTAAAGCAGGAACACTCCAGATATGTTCCTGATAATACCCATAAGCGAATATTTGGAGGGGTGTGTTTCTATTAAATCATTATCTAACCTCATATTTTATTTACTCAAAAGAGCCTCTTTTTGAAAACAAATGTAAGTTTTGCTTTTAGTTCCACTCTTAGCCTCTCATAACACTGTGCTCAATCATACAGAAATCTTCAGAGATGGATAACAAGGGGATAGACAATGGGTCATCATTTAGTCGTTCAATCATGTTTCAACTCTCCGTGACCCTATGGAGCATAGCATGCCAGTCACTTCCTCTCTGAGTTTCATCAAGGTCATATTGATTGCTTCAATTACCTCATCTATCCATCTTATCCTCTGCTGCTCCCAACATCAGATTCTTCTCTAGGTAATTCTGTCTTTTCATGATATGGTCAAAATATTAGAGCTTAAACGTCATGATCATAACTTCCAGTGAACTGATTGGCTTTATTTCCTGTAGTATTGATTGATTGGATCTTCTAAGCAGGTTTCTCCCAGCACAAGCTGTCAATTCTATAGTGCCTACTCTTCTTTATGTTCTAGCTCTCACATCCATATATCACTACTGGGAATACCATAGTTTTTGACTATGCAGACCTTTGGTTACAATATAAATAGCTTGTCTAGACTTGTCATTGGTTTCCTCCCTAGAAGGAAACATCTTTCCATTTCATGACTGCAGGCCACCGTCGGCAGAGATCTTGGAGCCCAGGAAAAAAAAATCTGTCACTGCCTCCCCTTCCCCATCTATTTGCCAGTAACTGAGATTGCTGTTTGGCATTATTTATGTTTTTTTTAATGTTGATCAGCAGGCCAGCTGTTGCACTCTCTTCTTTACTTTCATCAGTAGGCCTTTTAGTTCCTGCTCACTTTCAGCCATCTTCATGGTATCCTCCGTGTATCTGAGGTTGTTGATATTTGTCCCTGATGACAATAAAGTGACAATATACAACCTTGTTGTACTTCCTTGCCAATTTTGTACCACCTCTGTTGTTCCATGTTTGATTTTGGCTGTGGCTTCTTGGTCCACATACAGATTCCCTCAGGAAGCAGCTGAGAGGAACTCTCCACATTTTGTCGTAGTCCACACAGTCAAAGGCTTTAGAAGAGTCTATGAAGCAGAGATAGATGTTTTTCTCTGGGACTCTCTCACTTTCTCTATTACTCAGTGGACATTGGCAATTTGATCTCTTCTGCCTCTTCCCTCTGCGGATCCTGGATTGCACATCTAGTAGTTTTGGTCCATGTATTGTTGGAATCGAGATTACATGATCCTAAGCATTACTTTGTTTGCATTTTAAATGAGTGCAATTATTCAATAACTGGATCTTCGTCAATTACATCACTCATTATAGATTGCTCCTTGTCTCTTCTTGCTATCCTCTGGCATTCTGCATTCAGTTGGACAAACCATTTTCCTATCTCCTCTACATTTTCTTTTCTTCTTTCCTGGACTGCTTTCAAAGGTTCATCAGACAGTCACTTTGCCTTTGTAGTTTTCTTTAGGGGGGTGGGTGTATTCTTATTTTTTTCTATTTTTTGGACAAATCACACATTTCTGTTCAAAGCTCTTTAGGCATTCTATCTACGATGCCCAGTCCCTAAAATCTATTCTTTAGCTCCACTGCATATATGCTTGGTCTGCTGATTTTCCCTCTTTTCCTCATCTACTTCTGAACTTTGCAATAAGAAGATAATGATCTGATCCAAGTCTTGCTTTTGATGACCGTATACAGTAGATCTCTTCCATCTTTCACTACAAAGTATATAGATAAACTGATTTCTATAATGTCCATCTGGTGATTTCCATGTGTAGAGTCATCTGTGAGGCTGTTGGAAGAGGGTTTTTACTTTGACCAGAGAATTATTTTGATTGAGTTGTATTAATCTCTAACCTGCTTCATTTTGTACGCCAAGGCCAAACTTACCAGTTATTCCATGTATCTTTTGGTTCCCTATTTTAGCTTCCAATCCCCCATGATGGGAGTAAGGTCTTTTCTTGGTGTTATATTTAGGAGGTGGTGAATATCCTTATATAATTTGACAACCTCCATCTCTTCAGCATCCATGCTTGGCACATAGACTTAGATCACTGTGATGTTATAAAGTTTGCCTTGAATATTAATTGAAAACATTATGTCATCTATTGAGTTGTTACTGAGCACTGCTTTGGTCACTGCTTTGATTATAAGAGCTACTTCCTTTCTTCTGTGGGATTCTTGACCACAGTAGAAGATCTGGTGGTTGTCTGATATGATATGCATCATTCCAGTTAATTAGAGTTCACTAATTCCCAGAATATTAATGTTTAGCCTTGTTATCTCATGTTTGACCATGTCCAGTTTGCCTTATAGATCAGAGTTCTCACATTCCATGTTCCTATGCTGAATTGTTATTTGCAGTAACAAACTTTCCTTTTCCCTCCAGACATATCCGCAACTGAGCATTCTCTTGAAATTGTCCAAACTACTTCATTTGATCTGGTGATTGTCAAACTCACCCCTCTGCTCTTCTCAGTAATGTGGTAGTGACCTTCTTGTCTGAGGGGCTCATCACTGACATATTTTTATGTCTCTGATTGTGCTTATCCATTAGGTTATCTTGACAAAGATACTGAAGTGGGTTGCCAGTATTTTCTGTAGTTGACTGATATTTGTCTGACCCTTTTGAATTTTTGGTATGCTCATCTTGGGTGACCTTAGTTGGTATAGTTCAAAGCTTCATTGAAGTACACAAGCCCCTTCACCATGTCACAGTACCCATCTAGAAGGCATAGACTGTGCACTACAAACATGTATGTAAATAAGGTTAGGAAAAACTGTAAGGAGGAACCCCTCCACCTACTGCTATGTTTTCATCAAGAGAGCGTTGACTAAGATATTATACCCATGAAGAGATGGTTTTCTTACAAACTATCAATGTTTTATTACAATAAAATATCAACATTTAGCAAAATAAATTGGAATTTGTTTATACTAATTGTTAATATGTAACAAAAGCCGATCAATTGACAATTAATTTTACTAGACATATTTTAACTGAATAATGACAGTGAAACATCATATGTCTTGCTTTGCATTCGGTGGTCACTGCAGGGATGGAGACAGATGCACTCCCACCCACGGGGCACCTGACAGGATATGTCTACTAAAATAATAAAGATTAAATGTAAATTATAAAAATATGTTTGTTTCTTTCTGTACTGATTTCATTGTTTGTCAGTTATGTAAGGACCTCTAAACAATAGATAGTTAGTACTTGAGAAGAGAAAATCTTTATTAATCTTGTAATATGTATTTAAAGAGTTAATGACCCTCCCCCCCCCAAGCTGTGTAAGCTCCAATGATCTTTTGAGGGTGGGTTGGAGAGGAGAACAACGTTCAAAACAGGATTTTAGACTTCTATAGTATAAGAAAGCTTTCTAAAAAATGTGCATAATAAATGTAATATGCATGCTACAATCTAGTGTAAACGTGATTTCATGCCTGGTATCTACATTACAATGTATATGACACATATATGATGTCCTCTTTCACTCTCTGAAACACAACATAGCAGGGAGCTGTGTAAATTACATGAGCTATTAGCCACCTGTGGTATGGCAGATTGGATAGGACTTTCCCCTGTCTTCTGTGTATGGTCAAACTGCCCTAATACTTCATTCAGGGGCTGGAAGGAACCAAAGCTTGTGAAGCCTGGGGAAGGTTTATTAAAAAATATGAATTAATTATTCAAATGTGCAGTAGAAGTTTAATAACACATGGTGATTGGCTGAAGGCATCTGCGCCTTCAGATTGGCTGTTGTCATTACACAAAGAACACCATTGGCACAGTGAAACATGGTGGTGGCAGCATCATGCTGTGGGGATGTTTTTCAGCAGCCACGACTGGGAAAATGGTCAGAGTTGAGTGAAAGATGGTGCTAAATACAGGCAAAACCTGTACCACACTGTGCGTGATTTGAGGCTAGGACGGAGGTTCACCTTCCAGCAGGACAATGACCACAAACACACCGCTAAAGCAACACTTGAGTGGTTTAAGGGGAAACATGTAAATGTGTTGGAATGGCCTTGTCAAAGCCCAGATCTATTACTCACTATCTAGGGCTCATTAGTTGACTGGTAGAGGAATAATCTAGAATAATTATGATGCATAGAACCTACTAGGGTCACATGTGGTAACTACACCTCTGCAACCAGAATCTGATGAACAAAAGGATCATCAACAATCACTCCATTTCATAGAAGTAACCATTAATGTGCAAAGAGCTTCCATATGGTCTCCATCTGCTCAATTCAACAGGTGCAATAAATCATAGATGATGTGATACAAATCAATTCCACATACATTAATGATGATTCCAAAACAGATTATCATAATCTGGAAAACAGAAAGTTGAGGTTGATGAACAAGCAAAAACTGTTATTATAGTACAGTGTTTCTTGCTCTGAACACGAAAATAAACCAATTAACATATAAGTCATCTAATAGCAGTGATAACCATACTGACTCTGTCCTGTACAATCAGCTCTCTCAAAATTAGTTGAGGATGTGTATTACGACAAGGCATGCTTCACTTTGAACATACAGTATTCTTTCAGCAAAAAGTACTATCACTATCTACATGCAATAGTTGTGCCATGCTGATATCACATCTCACTGGTATATCTGTGGTACCAAGGCCAGACAGATTTCACTGTTCACATTACCCCCAAACACATGCACATTGATCCTGATGTCAAACAAAGGTAATTATCCATTTTGTTTGTGGATTAAATCAAATACATGAATTTGTTTTTATAATGTTAACAGGATGACATGCAACAAAAATGCATGTATAACTACTGGTTTGGATAAGCAGATCCTAATGGGACTGTGCAACTCTACAGTCATGTTCATTAGTGAAGAGATATGTAGTCATATATGGCATTTCATATCTATCTGCTGGGGTTAATGTCACTGATCAAATGCCTGATATGCACTGGGTTAAGGGATTTCTTACATGATAGTATTGCACTGCTTGAAGATGAAGAACATGCCTTCATGGTTATGAGACTGGGATATTAACACCTACAGAGACCAGACCAAGATTTCAATCAGAACACAATTAAGATTGACCACAACACCTCATCTCAATGGAAATCCACATTGAACATTAATCAGTGAAAGGTTAAATATAACCAGACATGTACACACTCTGTAGCCAGCCAATAGTATGTCAACATTTATACCAATTAGTATTCATTGAAGAGTGATGATGAGGAGGACTTAGGGGATGGTCCTAACATCTCCTCTTCCTCAGCACTTGTTCCCCACCTTCTGTGCCTGCTCTCCTACTCCCTCTTCCATGTCTAGGATGCGTTTGAGGGAGGGGTGCCACTACGTTGGGTGGCTGGGGATCACCTTGTGCTGGTGGTGAGGTGTGAGATGAGGAGGCCATCATCTCTAGTTGTGGCTGGAGAGATATGAGCTGGCATTCAGCCAATTGTATTAGTCGCTGCCTTTCCCTATGTTCCTGTTCTCATATCTCTCTATCATTTGGTTGTGCCTCCTCACCTTAGAATGTAGTGATCTGTTGCTTGCAAGGAGGAAGTTGGTGCAATGCACCTGCCTTTGGATAAATCGCAGCATCTGTGTCCTTTGGGTGTTAAGTGTACTGTCATTCCTGTGAAACTAGGCAATAATTTGCCTCAAAGAGAGAGGTGGAGGTGGCGATGTCTGAGTTGTCGGTGGTGATGGCTGAGTTGCCGGTGGGGGAGGCCATGTTGGAGGACCTCATAGTGTTGGAGACCATGTTGGGGGTGAAACAGTGTTTTTTCCCTGCTAGAGATGTGATTGTTTTGGAGCATGTGGCAGTGTTGGCCATGATGATGGCTGGAGCCAGGACCACAACATCAGTGTAGGTGTCATTGTTTTTTGGCTCAGTGACTTGTTCACTGGAGGGGGCTGAAAACACTGTGCATGTCCAGATGATGTGTGTGATGGCCCACGGGTTGAATCCCACTCCAGAGATAAGAGTGAGCCTCTTGTTTGTGACGGACCATCTTCTGTTTCTGGTCCCGGGCCATTTTGCATGTTGGGGTCTATTTCATCCTCCACTTCCATGGTTGGATTTGTTTCCACCTCCAGTGGAGCCACCACCTGTGCCTCTGTGTTCAGCCTTGTGCTCCTCGGTACTGAAATGAAAGAAAGTTTTGAGTGTGTTTCTCTACACAATTGACAGCTATGTGTTTCCATAACCTTGTCACCTGTAATTACCTGCGGTGCTTATGTCACACAGATGAACATCGGCCTGCATCATTGCGAATCATGGCTCAAATGAATATATGCTGCTAATATAAATACTGGTGCGATGTGCCATCTGCATGTCATTAGGACACATGCTCTGCTGGATCTACTGTGCAGTGTGTGAGACTGACCATTTTGTGACATATTCTCAGCATTGGTTGTTAACATGCAGATGAGTCATGATCCAGGTTAGGCCAGTAAATTACACACACATGTAGTCCTAAAGAGTCTGTATCCACATATGCTGCAGTGAGCACACCCATACATATACTCTCTTTTGGATGATTAATCTATCTTGATCTATTTGTTAACTTTTAATCTGAATCAATTGTGACTGCAGGTATTTGAACTATATTTAATTGCTAACAATTCTGATAATTAGATTTTTGCTTCCTGTATTTAAGGAATTATTTCAGCCCAGTATCTCATTAGCCATGACCAGAGAGCTTACAGTGCAGCATGGCGATTGTATGACAATTGTTTATGTGTGTGGTGTTGATGTGTGTGCATACGAGGGTGTTTAGGATACCCACATTACACAGTGCTCATATTCAACATGTCCACCCCTCCTTGAAGGCCCACTACTGCCGCTGGTTCAATCCACTCCTTCAGGGTCCTCTCCTATTCGCAGTATATAATGACAGGTACTGGGCCACCACCTGTAGCACGTACTGCTCTGGCCTCCTCTGCCATCTTTCTCTTGACCTTCATCAGACTGTCATTGTACCTGTGTTTCACGGACTTGATATCCCTGTTGCCATTCCCTGCTGTGGACACAGGTAATGCTACATCACCCCAAGCATATGACTTCTGACTAGGCTTCACCCCCCCCCCCCCCCACCATGTATGATGCTATAGCAGGCACGGATTTCCCTGAGGAGGACACTCATCTATATCTGGGCTTTAATTGGGAGCCCTGTAATTTGGCACAGACACTTGCCCTCCCAACTGTGCCATGGGATCATGACCTCCCTGTTTTCTTCCTGGGTCCGGTCCCTCATCCCTACTACCGCCCCTCATGGGATCAGGCCTCTGACCCTAATCCTTGTGTCCCTACATCAGGGGGACATCACTCCCTCTCCTGCTGTCCTACACCTCTCCTCCCTGTCCTACCTCCTCTCTCTTACACATTAGGTGACATTAGCGAGACTACAAATTTAGGTCAAAGACTATTTAAAGTCTTATCTAAGGTTACATAAAAAAATACATCTTGCTATAAATAGAGCCCTACTGGTTGTGCCAATGAAACACATGCTGCCAAGGTCCAAAAAGTTTCTGGGCAGATTGCATGAGATAGTTCAACATTACTTTGGTACTTTGTGGAAAGTGGGTGTGTATCAGTTCAATAAAAACATTAATAAATAATGCAGTCCTTTTTCTGAGTTTCTTGAAATTGCTCAACTGCTCATCACTCATAATGCAGGAGTTAAGATTTTTAGACTAAATATCAAGAGTGACGTTCAGTTCTGCATGGGGACCAAAATCTAATACTTGGCAGCATGTTCAGTGAAAACTGGATCTTGAATGAAGTTGAATGGAAAGTTGGTGGATGGCTTGTAGTGCACAAACTAAGTGCCTTCTATTGTATCAAGAATGTCTTTCTTCATATAGAGATACAGCTGCAATTGCAGATTATTTTAGCAATGATTATCTGCTGCTGGGCCCATAATTCCTGTTTCCGGCTATGTGAAGAAACAACAGTATGTAGCCTTGGACATCAGGTCAGGACATTTGGACATGGACCTTCACTTGTTAGGTTCACAATCAGAACAATTTTCAGCAGACCATCAAGCAGTTTGTTCTACAGATGAATGAATCAGTCCAACTACTGCTAATTCCACATTGCTTATGTTCAGCTCTTCTATGGAGAAGACATGTGCAGTCATATCACAAAAATAGAAGATATGAAGGATACTAGTCATACTTTGCCCTTTGAAACGATGTCATCCATAGGTCTCATTAATGTCTTGGTATGTTAATCAGGATATTATTAATATTAATCAGGAATTAACAGTAAAGTCATGGCTATAACAGCAGTAAAATGAGGTTTCAGTTGAGAGAAGCTAATGCTGGATGTTCCTCAGGATGATGATGCACAATTGTGGTTTATTATAAGTGCTACATTGAGGATTTGTGAATACCAGATATTAAAGGAAATTGCAGTTTTTTATATATCTGTTCCATGATCCCATCTTAATCTTGCTTGTATTACGGAGAGTTACCAAACAAACCCTACCTATCACATCACTTGATTGGAAACAAAATAAGATAACAAGAAGCAGAAAAATAAATGCTTAATTTGAATCAAGGACAATACAAAAATCGGTGTCTATGGCTTAAAATTGTCCAAACTGGTATGTAAAGTAAATCCAGTGTCTATCATTGCTTGACACCTGAGTGATGAAATGAAAAGATGGCTCTACTTTTACACTTCACATGAGACATTTAATTAAACAAGAGGTACAGACAACGACATCAAACCTCCAGCTCCAGCACCTAAACTTCTAGTTTGGTATGGTTGACTTTTCAGGATGAGCAGATGCACATTCTACACATACTTACACGTCTCTGAAAGGTCAAGGAGCACGTTTTACTCACAGAATGTCTCAATTAACAGTGTTCCCACTACCACTAAAGATAATGGGCATGGATGTGAAGCTCAAAATGTTCCATTGTATTTGGCTTTACCCAATTTAACAAATGTTCACTTTAGACATGATGTTGGAAAAACAGGTCTCCTAGTCTCTTTGAGACATGTAAGTGAACCCAGGATCCTCGCTGTGCACCATAAGACAGTGGGGACCACCTCTGTGACCTGCAGCTCCAGGAATACAAAGTGGATAATTGTTTAAGCAAATTAGCACACTCCACTAAACAGACTGACTTTTTGCTAACAGTCCCATTACTATGTTGCCTCAAAGAGATTTGACAACACTCAGTTGTAATACATTTGAACACATAAACTAAATATATACTAGCGACTTGCCCATCAAAAATGATGGGGCAATAAAAAAGTGTTGATATGCTGTTTGTCACAGAATGTGAGTGTACTGGGTGCCTCAACTATATAGACCCCTATAGCACACTAAATAACCCATGTAATAACACTATAAGTGCCATGAGGGTCATCCAGGACCCTTATGACACAAAGTGTAAGCACTACACTATTAAACCTAACTATACACCATTAACCCAACCCTGACCCTATTTAATGCTAACACTACACATTTAACCCTAACAGTACCTATCTAACCCTAACTGGGCCTATTTAACCCTAAATGGCAGTATTTAACCCCATCTAAGCATATTTATCCCTGTCTCTTATGGGGGTCTATACAGACCCTCATAAGCTTCTATTTAAACCCATCAGTCCCATAAGGGTATATAAAGACCCTGATGGGGCAGTTAGAATACTAAAATTAACCCCATAAGTGCCATAAGGGTCCTCCAGAACCCTCTTGACACTAAGTAAAACACTACACTGCACTATGTCCCCCAATAAACCATTAAATCTAAACTAACCCCCCTCTACACTATATATTAACACCTACACTACCTACCTAAACTACCTACCTACCCCATAATAAACCCCCCACCCCACTAGTTACAGAAAAAAGTCACAGCAAATAAAAAACATATATTACAGGAACAAAAGCTACATTTCAACCCCCAGCTCACTACAGACAATAAAAAAATGACACATCTGAAAAGGAAATACATACAGAATATATACATTACATGACAAAAAAAAATACAATACCCCTATCTAAAATACATACATTCCCCTCTAGCTAGAATACAATACCCCTCTATCTTAAATTCATACATACCCCGCTATCTAAAATACATACATACCCCCTATCTAACATACATTAAATCCTATATACATACACAAGACCTAAATCTAACCTAAAATAGAATAATTAAGACCACTTGCCTTTGCAGATGTCCCTACAGATTGCCATTCTAGGAAAAAATAAATAAAAATGAGTACAACACACTACATAGTAAAAATAAACATTATACATATTATGAGTATTCATCTAATATTCGCCTAAGTCGGATGCACAACGCAAAGCATGACGGCATCTCGCAGTTCGACAATTGATGGGAAAGGGGACCACCTCCTCATGATGGAGGGACCACCTCCTCATAATGGGAAATGGAGGTGGACGGGGTCATGGGGTGCCAGGGGTGGTCCCTGGGTGCAATAGGTGGGACTCAGAGATGCCGGACTGGTCTGGGAGTGCAAGAGGTGGGGCCCAGAAGTGCAGGGGGTGGGAAGCCCCATACACTACAGAAATCTAATATATATTTATATATATACAAACATACATGCGTGTGTACTGTCCGGCAATATGCATTTCGTCCATCACCAAAAGCGCATGAAAATGTTGTTGTGCGGTTGCCTGTATAGCAAAGCACCTTCCTGGTTGTGAAGAAAGTACAAGGCCCAGTGCAAGTGAAGCAGCGACCCACATTCAATATACTAGCACCAAACATTGTGACTTTTGGGTACGGTACCAAAACAGTCTGGAGAATGGTAAAAGTATGGATCCAACTGGAATCTGGTCTACGCAACTTACAGATCTGCAAGAGGGATTCACTACCCTAGCTGTTCTTGGAAAATAGATCTTGGTGAAAAACACAAACCTATCAGTGGGGGAGCTTTAATTTAGCCAACTGTTGGATCTCCAACCATATAACAAGTGACATATAAATGCTTGTAAGACAGCCCAGGACTTATGCAGATACTCAACAGCTATTATTGTGGAGCCTAACTATATTTAACGTCATGTTTATTTATGTGTTTGTTCTTCTGTATACTTCACTGCATTGTTAAAAACTAATTATGCAAAATAAATGGCTTTAATTCAGGTAGCTATGGTACAAGTTGTGCCTTCACTTTTGCCTGGTGAGCCAATAGTATGCACCTGCATCTGGTGTTGATAGTGACCAGGGGCCTAATTCAATTAGAAGCCTGCAACTAATAATGTAGACCTTGGATATCTGCGGGCTTGCTGCAGGCTTTAACTTTGTTATGATTACTGAGCTAATGAAATAAACAAGCCCGCAAGTTACAGGCTGAAATCCCAAACCGTAAATCATGCAGTTGTATGTATCATTTCTGAGCCTAAAACTGATCAATTATGCAAGCCTGTAACTCCCCATTTAGAAGCAGCCAATAGTGAAGAAGACAGTCATCATGATGTCAGTAAGGCCTGCGGGAACCCCTGCAGACACCCCAAATAAAACCTTGCTCCATTGGGACCTCTGCAGTATTAAAACATCAGCAGCACACATAGTTAACCCTTGCCATGAGAGTACATCAAGTACCCCCACGGCACCTAATATTATGCTAATATTATGCAGCGGGGTACCCATCGGGACTGCTGCAGTGTCCCTTTATAAACTCTTGCTGAAAGGGGCCCGATTAGGACCGCCGCAGCATAAACATTTAAATTTCTCACTTTGCGGGTCCTTAAAGGACCATAAAGGTCCTTAAAGGGACAGCATTCAAAATATAATCAACCCCTTCCGAATGGGTACTATAAGAAGCCCTGTGTATCCTAAAATGAACCCAATCACCCATGGGGGTCTATACAGACCCCCATAAGCCCCTAATTAACGCCTTCAGTCTCATAGGTGTCTATATAGGCCCCTATGGGACAATATTAACCACACAATGTCTATCATTTTTTAGCCAATCAGAATGGGACATAGAGGTGAGTACCATTTTGATTGACTGTAACTTGATTGACAGATCTTGCAGGAGCATGCACAGGAACGGCGGGGAGCTCCTCCAGGAAGGAGCTCCTTTAGGTTAAGTTGTTTTTTCATTTAGAGCATCTGGGTTTATTTTTGATGCCCCTTTCCATGGCCAAGAAGATGAGGACATGGGCTTCAAGCAAGAAATACGAGGAATGGACATTACTATGAACATGGATAGACATACAAGTCCAGGGATTAAGAGTGAGGACATGGGCATCGCTTGACCACCGCTGGATGGGTATTTTGGCAAGGTCAGTGGACTAATTAACACTTTCTTTTTTACAGGTTGTAATTATTTTTATTTTAATAGTGTTGTTTTATTTTAATGTACATTTTTTTTCCTTAATGTGTAATCTGTTTTTTATTTTCAGTGATGTAGGTTTTTTATTTTTTGTAATGAGTGTTTTTTTTATTTTTTGAAATCATTGGGATGTTAAGTATTTTATTAAGGGGTTAGGGGTTTAATTAGGGGCTTAGGGGTTAACTAGGGTGATAAGGCATTTTATTAGGGGATTAGGGATTTAGGGGGATTATGGGTTTAATTAGGGGTTTGGGGGTTTATTTAGGGAATTAGGGGGTGTAAGTAGGGGCTCAGGGGGTTTACTAGGGGTTTAGTGGTTTATTTAGGGACTTAGGAGGTTAATTAAGGGCTTAGGGGGTTAACTAGGGAGTTAGGCAGTTGATAGAGGAGTTAGGGGGCAGATAGGGGTTAGATAGTTTAATTAGGGGGGTAGTTTGGTACTGTAGGGGTTAAAGGTATAGAGTATAGGGATTTTTGGTATGGGGGGTTATAGTATAGGGTAGTATAGGGTTTTATATGGTAGATGTTAATAGTTTAGGGTTAACTAGTTACTGGTACGGTTAACTTGGTTTATTAAGGGTTAATTAGTTAAAGTGGGGTTAATAGAATAGCATAGGTAGTGATAGAGTTAATAGTGTAGAGTAGTGTTTATACTTTGTGCCATGAGAGTCCTGGAGGTGTTAATGTTGGGGTTAATATTGTCCTGTATGGGTCTATATAGAACCCTATATGACTGAAGGGGTTAATTAGGGGTGCATGGGGATCTGCATAGACACCAATGGGTGAAGGGGTTATTTTTAATGTTAAGGGCTTCTGTCACGCACAAGCAAAGTCTAGTTGATACAAAATAATTTGATTAATTGATATTAATACCACATTTTTACAAAAAAAAGAATGTGTCAAATGTATTTTCATCTTAAATTGCTAACTTGGCTGGAGGGCCGGATAACCCAACTGGGACTTGTCTTTGCTCAGTCCTATTATCAAGTAGCATTTCTTAGTAGCAGTCTTTCAATAGAACTCAATAGAACTAAATAAAGATCTCTCTGAATCCAGGTTTTTTTAATCCAGTACAGAGTAAAAGTAAAAATATGCTAAAATAAATTGAAATTTACCAGTTAAAATGTTTTTTTGTTTTTGTTTATATTAAACTGTATTCTTAACATTTGACACAAGTCTTCTTATGAGCATGCTATAATTAAGTGATTTAAGTAAATGGGCCAAATTGTTCATATTTACTGTCACAATTGATGTGTTTTTGTCTGCAGCACGTCCAGGACTTTGTTCATGAAATAGTTTATGATAATAAATCCAAGTACATGGTGTTTTCTGTCCTATGTAACACAAAGCTCCCAGGATGTAAATAATTCCACCAGTGGTTTCTTTTGCATGTATTGGGTTTGCTGGGTATTTTTCTTTATTGCAGCTAAATCAGGAAACCAATCCAAACATACACACATAAAACAGGGCACTCTACACACTTACAAGGCAATGCATACAACAACAACAGTACATACAACAGCAACCACAGTGCAAGTAACACATGTGGCAGTGCACACAATACTGCATGCATACATGATCATACACCCATAAAAGGACACTCAGAGCAGTACACAAACAACAACAACACTCTACTTAAGCACTAGTATGCAAAAACAGTCAGACAACAGCATACAAAAATACACACAACACATACAACAACAAATACTCATAGAATGACTCTCAAATAACTCACAACAACTTGCACTAGTGATAAGGGTTACTCTAGCAATAAGGGAAATGGTAAGGTTCAGTTGGATGTAAATGAGCTCAATCAGTCGACGAGTTCAACTGCAGAGGTTAAATATGACATATAAAGTTGAGTGTGCTTTTATTTCACAGTTGATAACAATATATTGTGTGTACATCCATCATTTTCGCCGAGGACCTTAACAGTTTACTGACTGGTTGACCAGGCCCTGTGCATCTGAACATAACTGGATAGACCAATCTGGGCAAGGAACATGTCGAGTAGACATGTGATGACATGGCCGGTGATGTGCTGCCCAGAGCTGTCAGAGCTAACAACAATAAAATCATATGTAATGATAAGATATATACTAGTGGTTATAACTTACTAGCGAATTGCCCGTCAAAAAATGACGGCAATGAAATTGTAAGGTAGCTAATGCTGTTTAGTGTGTAATAATGAAATATATAATACATTAATAAATGTTAAAGCATTGTGTGGAAGAGCTGTGAATGTGTTTTGATGTTGCTGCAGCATTAGTGGTGTGGATCTGCTGTGTAAGCGTGCTGAATGTGTGCAGTGTAACACTGTGCGTGCGCGAGCCCAAACCGTTGTCGTGTACTTCCGCATTGGCGTAAAATGGCGAGTAATGTGTGTTATACGTTTGTATCGGAATATCCGTAGGTGTTTTGTGGTGTTTCGCAAGTTTCTTGTGGTGTTTTGCGAGTTTAGAGTGCTGTAGCCTCGTTTTCGTTTTGTTCGGCGGCCATTTTTTCTCTCGCTTCGTTTTTTTTTTAGTCTCTAAACTGTTTTATTTGAAGTAAAATCGAGGTGTAAGTTGTATTTTTGAGGTGCTGGGTGCTCCCTCTTGGTGTAGGTAAGTTTTTTATGTATGTGGTGTGTGTATGTATTGTGTTTTACATTTTGTAATGTTCGCGAGTTGCGTCCGAGTGTTGCGAGTCCGTAATGTGTGTGAACGTGTGTCGTATGTTGTTTGCGAGTGTCGTAATGTGTGTGTCGTACTGTTTGGGTTGCGACGTGAAGTTTGCGAGGGTCGCAGTTGCTGGCAAGGAGTGCCTTCGGCGCTCCATGCCAGCAACTGCGGCCCTCGCTTTGCGAGGTCCTCAGGTGCTGGCATGGAGCGCCTACGGCGCTCCATGCCAGCAACTAAGGCCCTCGCTTCGCGAGGGTCCTCAGTTGCTGGCATGGAGCGCCTTCGGCGCTCCATGCCAGCAACTGAGACCCTCGGGCAGTGCCCTCGCTTCGCGAGGGCCTCGGCTCGCTGCGCGAGCCGCGGCCCTCGCTACGCGAGGGCCACAGCTCGCTACGCGAGCCCGCAGCGTTAGCAACAACTCGTACGCTCACAACTATAAATGTGATTTAGTGCCAGTGGAATAAATGAAGTAATAAAACTGTTTTTGAGGTTAAACTGTCTTATTTTATAAAGTTGAGCTGTATGTCAGTGGTAAAAGGATCAATGATACAGCATATAACGGTTTTATGATCTAAACATGTTAGGTGGGAGTTTTGCATTACATTATTGGAGCCCACATCCAAAAAGCCACATTGTGGAATTAGCTGACATAAACTGAATGAGTCGGCATCATCTGCCTGAGGAAAATATTCTGTTCATATAAAGTGAGATGGTCTGCATTTATGGCTGGATTTAATATGCTGGAAACTCAATTATTGAGAAATAACCCAAATCAAGGAGAACAAAATACTGAAAAACAGAGCTAATGCTACTATCCATTGCGAGTCTCAAAATGACAAATTACTACCCTTAAAGCTTTAGATTTTTCATGGCTGCAGGAGTTGCAACCGCAAAAATAACAAATCGTTATTCAATTGCTCCAATCTACCCTCTCGTCCAGCCCGTAAATGAATCAAAGCATACCAAAACGTACTGGTACCAAAGAGGTCGTGCAAGGGCTAGTAAATCCCTTACTTATCCTCCTCACTGGTCCTAACTAGCCTCCCACACTCCAAAATTTAACACCTATGATGCGGGGAGCCTGATCGGGACCCCTACAGGGTCCCCGCATTAACCCCATAAGGCGGGGGTCCCGTTAGAGACCCCCTGAGGGTCCCCACATTAACCTTATGATGGGGGGGTCCCTCTTTGGTTCCCCGCAGTATCCCCACATTAAACCCATGATGCAGGGATCCTGATCAGGACCCCAACCGGGACCCAATATTAACCCCTTGCTCAAGGGGTCCCAATTGGTACCCCTTCAGCATTTAAAAATGTCAAATTCCCCGCCGTGGGTCCTTAAAGGGCTCGCGGCACACAAATTGTTACCTCCATGCTGCGGGGGTAAAGTAAGTGGGCCCTGTTTTTTCACTGAAAAAAAAAAAATGTTCACCCTCTATATCTCAGACATGCAGTGTTTCTATAGTACCTGATGTACTAGGCAATCACAGACTGTGTCTCAGCTCCATGTTACTAAATTCCAGTAATGGACTAAATAGCTAATATTGTTACTGAATACTATTTTAAATAAAGATAAGATAAAATTGTAGGACACAAAAACAATGGCTGATTAATAGACAAAAAATACAAACTTACAATTAAACTGATTAGCCCTGATGGAGGAGAATCCTGAAGTGAAGTGCTGGAGTTATCAAGGCAACAGTGCCAGTTGAAAAGTGAACTTTAGCTTTCTGTATGAGACTAAGTTCTGTTTGGCCCATGAACTCATAGGAATTGGAGCAGAACATTATCCTAACATTATGGATACCTAATACTTATTTTCTACTTATTGCTGGTGGCTTGAGAAATAGTGAGGAAACATGATGCATTAAACTATTTCATTTCAGTGCTTGGGACAAAGTCACTTACTGATTGCCATCTTCCGAGATTCTAAAGCAGCCTCCTACCAAAGAGTCCTTAGAACCAATATAAAGACACCAGCAGAGGAGAGGACCTAACCAGTTGGATTCATTCATTGACCCAATCCATATATAGTTGTGAGCATACGAGTTGTTGCTAACACTTGCAGGCTCGCTTACGGGCCCATAAGCCCTTCATTAACCCTGTCAATCATGGGATCAATACAAACCCCCATAAACCCCTAATTAACCCTGTCATTCATGGAGGTCAATATAGACCCCCATAAGCCCTTCATTAACCCTGTCACTCATGGGGGTCAATATAGACCCCCATAAGCCCTTCATTAACCCAGTAACTCATGGGGGTCATTACAGAATCCAGAAGCACTTAACCCCCTCACTCATGGGGGTCAATACAGACCCCCATAAACCCCTAATTAACCCTGTCACTCATGGGGGTCAATATAAACCCTCATAAGCCCTTCATTAACCCTGTCACTCATGTGGGTCAATAGAGACCTCCATAAGCACTTAATTAACCCCATCAGTCATGGGGTTCAATACAGACCCCCATAAACTGCTAATTAACCCTGTCACGCATGGGGGTCCATAGAGACCCCCATAAGCCTCTATTTAACCCCATCAGTCCCATAAGGGTATATTAAGACCATTATGGGCCTGTTACAACCCAATATTAACCACTTAAGTGCCATGACGGTCTTCAAGGACCATCATGACACTAAGTATAAACACTACACTGCACTATACCCACCCAATAAAACATTAAATATCAAAAAAACACCCTCTACACTAACCTATTAACACCTACACTACCTACCTACCCCCTAATAACCCCACCACTCTAATTACATAAAATAAAAAAGTCACAAAAAATTAAAAATTGTACAATTAATTGTACAATTTTTATTTTTGGTGATTTTAGGTTTTTTAATTTTATGTAATGTAGATTTTGGAATTTTGATGACTTTAGTTTTTTTGATTTCTGTAATTAGAGTGGTGGGGTTATTAGGGGGTAGGTAGGTAGGTAGTGTAGGTGTTAATAGGTTAGTGTAGAGGGTGTTTAGTTGATATTTAATGTTTTATTGGGGGGGTATAGTGCAGTGTAGTGTTTATACTTAGTGTCATGATGGTCCTTGAGGACTGTCATGGCACTTATGTGGTTAATGTTGGGTTGTAACAGGCCCATAATGTTCATAATATACCCTTATGGGACTGATGGGGTTAAATAGAGGGTTATGAGGGTCTGGATAGACCCCCATAAGTGACCGGGTTAAAATGGTGTAGTGCTGACACTTTCGGTCATGAGGGTCCTGGATGACCCTCATGGCACTTATACTGTTATTACATGCGTTCATTACTGTGTTAGAGGGGTCTATATAGTTGAGGCACACAGTACACTCACATTGTGTGGCAAACAGCATTTCAACATTGACAGTCAAGTCGCTAGTGTCTAATAATATTCAGTTAATATAATTTCCAGATTGTACCAGTTATGATTCCTGCATGTTGGATCATAATGATCCCATTGCTATGGTTGTCCTCATGCTGTACTAATTCCATTGATAACAAAAATATTTCCTTCTCAGTGGCACTGTCATAATCAGGATGTGGCACAGACATGAAATCTTCATTTGTATTAATGCAAATCAGCAAAGCTATAAAATCGCCCAGATGATTAAAGAGCAGTAAAGCTGTGTCCTGAACATTACATCTTGTAAAGCAGTGTCTGGGAGACATCCTACGCCAATCTGTAAGAAGCAGACCATTAGAAAGCACAAAGAAAGCAGATACAACCTCCACGGGTCTTCTACAAACTGATTCCAATCTCTGAAGCTTTTTTGTGGCATCTATAGAGACTCCTAATAATGCAGCCAGAAGATATTGCAACGTTAACCATCGCCATCACTGCCCTCATGTCTGGAGTCCCACTCAATGTCTTTATCATGGCTGTCAGTTTTAGAGCCTGGGTTAAAGGTGGACAACAAAACTCTGCTGACCTCATTCTACTTGTCCTAGGAGCATTCAATATCACAACACTGATTCTGCAATGTTTCGGTAACATTATACAATGTTTTGTTGATGTGTTTTCTTCCTTCAGTATTTACTTTATCTTTGCTGTTTCTTGCAGCACTTTTCTATCCAGCTCCTGGATCACTGCCTGGTTATGTACCTTCTACTGCATTAAGATTGTCACCTTCCAGCACCGTCTGATCACTTATCTAAAGCTGAGATTCTCCATATTGCTGCCTTGGTTGCTCTCAGGATCCATCATATTATCCTTCAGTCTGATGACCCTCCTGTTGGTTATTACCATTTTATATGTTCCTTTCATCAACATGGATAATAACACAAATAATTCCAGCCATGGACAGCTGTCTGGTTATTGGGATATTAGACTGTTCATTTATGGACTGGATGCAGCAGCTTGTGTCCCATTACTTCTAACTGTGATATCACTGAGTCTGACCATCACCTCCCTCATCCTACATGTCTTGAGACTGCAACGAGGATCATCCAACATCAGCTTCTCTCAACTGAAAGCTCATGTTCATGCGGCTATAACTATGACTCTGCTGCTAATACTACAAATAATCTACTTCCTAGTACTGATGGGTGACACTTTATGTCTGTCATATAATATCGCTTGGTTCTGGTTTTGTAGCATAATATATTGTTACTTCGGCACCGTCCAGGCTCTAATACTGATCTTGGGAAATAAGAAATTAAGTCTGGCTTGTAGGGTCTTTGGTTGCCTCCTGAAGAGAGGAAACATACAAATAAATGGAGATTAAATAATTTGCTACAGTAGTGTAAGACACGCCATACTGTCACTGCCTGAGTGTTTTCATGTCCCTCTTGTTACATAAAAATAATAATAATTCAGTTCTGTAAACTTTCTGCTATTTCTTCGTTGGTTCAAAGTTAAATGGACGTGGAAGGTTTCTGGATTTTATTAGCTAGATAATATCCCTGTGTATCTATTTACATTTATGTATTTTATTTTATTAAGAAATGCTTATAAGCTCTGCTATTACTGCCTAAAATACCTTCATGGATCTGCTCTCGGCGGCTCATGAGCACTCAGTATGGTCATGTGACCGTGTAGTGTCTCCTACTAGCCAATCAGTGACCATCTCTCAGAAGGATTATGCAACGTTCTGCTGAGAGATGGTCAATGATTGGCTAATTTAATACACTGCACTCCAGAGTCTGTGTCTACATGAGCTGCATTAGCTGCAGACTATTAGATTATAGTCAATAACATATCATATTAGTACAAATACATTGTCTTCATCTATATGTGATTTACTGAAACAGCTTTAAAGAAGTTGAATAATATGCCAACATGTCTCACCACATTCAGTAGTCTGTTGTAGACACACAACTAACCCAAGTGTACAAAGGAGTGTCGGATAAATGGAGGGCTTCAAATGCTGCAAAGCACGTCAGATCCACTATGGATAACGCCATAATAACTCAACGCTTCGTACTCATTATATTCTGCATGTGTTTATTTGGTATCCAACCGTAGATTGTACAGATATAATAAATGTAAAACAAAAACACATTGTGAATGATCTACAGTTATTTGTAGAAATATATTTGTGTCAGTATACAGTACATATATTTAACAGACTATTAAACAACAAGCTTAAGATTACTGACTCACTTGGAGGAACCATCTTACTCTGGGGGGACTCACAAATAAACAGAAAGCCCCCATGTTTTATCACATCACTCCATCTTCAAGTGGTTCTATCAAAAAATGTCTTAAACATTTCTTTCCTTCATTTACGAAATTGTATTTCAGACTAATTCCTTTTTTTTTATCATTATCTTCTATGAGTAATTGTGTTTATAGAAAGAGGCCGGGAGTGAGTGTTTCCTGCAGACATGTGTAACGTGTCTGTATATAGAGAGGCCAGGAGTGAGTATGACCTGTAGTGATTCCTTCTGTATAGAGAGAGGCCAGGAGTGAGTGTGACCTGTAGTGATTCCTTCTGTATAGAGAGAGGCCGGGAGTGAGTGTGACCTGTAGTAATTCCTTCTGTATATAGAGAGGCCAGGAGTGAGTGTGACCTGTAGTGATTCCTTCTGTATATAGAGAGGCCAGGAGTGAGTGTGACCTGTAGTGATTCCTTCTGTATATAGAGAGGTCAGGAGTGAGTTTGACCTGTAGTGATTCCTTCTGTATATAGAGAGGCCAGGAGTGAGTGTGACCTGTAGTGATTCCTTCTGTATATAGAGAGGCCACGAGTGAGTGTGACCTGTAGTGATTCCTTCTGTATAGAGAGAGGCCAGGAGTGAGTGTGACCTGTAGTGATTCCTTCTGTATAGAGAGAGGCCAGGAGTGAGTGTGACCTGTAGTGATTCCTTCTGTATAGAGAGAGGCCAGGAGTGAGTGTGACCTGTAGTGATTCCTTCGGTATATAGAGAGGCCAGGAGTGAGTGTGGCCTGTAGTTATTCCTTCTGTATAGAGAGAGGCCAGGAGTGAGTGTGACCTGTAGTGATTTCTTCTGTATATAGAGAGGCCAGGAGTGAGTGTGACCTGTAGTGATTCCTTCTGTATATAGAGAGGCCGGGAGTGAGTGTGACCTGTAGTGATTCCTTCTGTATAGAGAGAGGCAAGGAGTGATTGTGACCTGTAGTGATTCCTTCTGTATAGGGAGGCCAGGAGTGAGTGTGACCTGTAGTGATTCCTTCTGTATATAGAGAGGAGAGGAGTGAGTGTGACCTGTAGTGATTCCTTCTGTATAGAAAGGCCCGGAGTGAGTGTGTCCTGTAGTGATTCCTTCTGTATAGAGAGGTCAGGAGTGAGTGTGACCTGTAGTGATTCCTTCTGTATAGAGAGAGGCCGGGAGTGAGTGTGACCTGTAGTGATTCCTTCTGTATAGAGAGAGGCCAGGAGTGAGTGTGACCTGTAGTGATTCCTTCTGTATAGATAGAGGCCGGGAGTGAGTGTGACCTGTAGTGATTCCTTCTGTATAGAGAGAGGCCGGGAGTGAGTGTGACCTGTAGTGATTCCTTCTGTATAGAGAGAGGCCGGGAGTGAGTTTGACCTGTAGTGATTCCTTCTGTATATAGAGAGGCCAGGAGTGAGTGTGACCTGTAGTGATTCCTTCTGTATATAGAGAGGCCAGGAGTGAGTGTGACCTGTAGTGATTCCTTCTGTATAGAAAGGCCGGGAGTGAGTGTGACCTGTAGTGATTCCTTCTGTATAGAGAGAGGCCAGGAGTGAGTGTGACCTGTAGTGATTCCTTCTGTATAGAGAGAGGCCAGGAGTGAGTGTGACCTGTAGTGATTCCTTCTGTATAGAGAGAGGCCAGGAGTGAGTGTGACCTGTAGTGATTCCTTCTGTATAGAGAGAGGCCAGGAGTGAGTGTGACCTGTAGTGATTCCTTCTGTATAGAGAGAGGCCGGGAGTGAGTGTGACCTGTAGTGATTCCTTCTGTATAGAGAGAGACCAGGAGTGAGTGTGACCTGTAGTGATTCCTTCTGTATATAGAGAGGCCAGGAGTGAGTGTGACCTGTAGTGATTCCTTCTGTATATAGAGAGGCCAGGAGTGAGTATGACCTGTAGTGATTCCTTCTGTATAGAGAGGCCGGGAGTGAGTGTGGCCTGTAGTGATTCCTTCTGTATAGAGAGGTCAGGAGTGAGTGTGACCTGTAGTGATTCCTTCTGTATAGAGAGAGGTCAGGAGTGAGTGTGACCTGTAGTGATTCCTTCTGTATAGAGAGAGGTCAGGAGTGAGTCTGACCTGTAGGGATTCCTTCTGTATATAGAGAGGCCAGGAGTGAGTGTGACCTGTAGTGATTCCTTCTGTATAGAGAGAGGCCGGGAGTGAGTGTGACCTGTAGTGATTCCTTCTGTATATAGAGAGGCCAGGAGTGAGTGTGACCTGTAATGATTCCTTCTGTATAGAGAGGCCGGGAGTGAGTGTGACCTGTAGTGATTCCTTCTGTATATAGAGAAACCAGGAGTGAGTGTGACCTGTAGTGATTCCTTCTGTATATAGAGAGGCCAGGAGTGAGTGTGACCTGTATTGACTCCTTCTGTAAATAGAGAGGCCAGGAGTGAGTGTAACCTATAGTGATTCCTTCTGTATAGAGAGAGGTCAGGAGTGAGTGTGACCTGTAGTGATTCCTTCTGTATATAGAGAGGGCAGGAGTGAGTGTGACCTGTAGTGATTCCTTCTGTATAGAGAGAGGCCAGAAGTGAGTCTGACCTGTAGGGATTCCTTCTGTATAGAGAGAGGCCGGGAGTGAGTGTGACCTGTAGTGATTCCTTCTGTATATAGAGAGGCCAGGAGTGAGTGTGACCTGTAGTGATTCCTTCTGTATATAGAGAGGCCAGGAGTGAGTGTGACCTGTATTGATTCCCTCTGTATATAGAGAGGTCAGGAGTGAGTGTGACCTGTAGTGATTACTTCTGTATATAGAGAGGTCAGGAGTGAGTGTGACCTGTAGTGATTCCTTCTGTATATAGAGAGGCCAGGAGTGAGTGTGACCTGTAGTTATTCCTTCTGTATAGAGAGAGGCCAGGAGTGAGTATGACCTGTAGTGATTCCTTCTGTATATAGAGAGGCCGGGAGTGAGTGTGACCTGTAGTGATTCCTTCTGTATATAGAGAGGTCAGGAGTGAGTGTGACCTGTAGTGATTCCTTCTGTATATAGAGAGGCCAGGAGTGAGTGTGACCTGTAGTTATTCCTTCTGTATAGATAGAGACCAGGAGTGAGTGTGACCTGTAGTGATTCCTTCTGTATATAGAGAGGCTAGGAGTGAGTGTGACCTGTAGCGATTCCTTCTGTATATAGAGAGGTCTGAAGTGAGTGTGACCTGTAGTGATTCCTTCTGTATATAGAGAGGCCGGAGTGAGTGTGACCTGTAGTAATTCCTTCTGTATAGTGAGAGGCCGGGAGTGAGTGTGTCCTGTAGTGATTCCTTCTGTATAGAGAGGCCAGGAGTGAGTGTGACCTGTAGTGATTCCTTCTGTATATAGAGAGGCCAGGAGTGAGTGTGACCTGTAGTGATTCCTTCTGTATAGAGAGAGGCCAGGAGTGAGTGTGACCTATAGTGATTCCTTCTGTATATAGAGAGGCCGGGAGTGAGTGTGACCTATAGTGATTCCTTCTGTATATAGAGAGGCCGGAGTGAGTGTGACCTGTAGTAATTCCTTCTGTATAGTGAGAGGCCGGGAGTGAGTGTGTCCTGTAGTGATTCCTTCTGTATAGAGAGGCCAGGAGTGAGTGTGACCTGTAGTGATTCCTTCTGTATATAGAGAGGCCGGAGTGAGTGTGACCTGTAGTAATTCCTTCTGTATAGTGAGAGGCCGGGAGTGAGTGTGTCCTGTAGTGATTCCTTCTGTATAGAGAGGCCAGGAGTGAGTGTGACCTGTAGTGATTCCTTCTGTATATAGAGAGGCCAGGAGTGAGTGTGACCTGTAGTGATTCCTTCTGTATATAGGGAGGCTGGGAGTGAGTGTGACCTATAGTGATTCCTTCTGTATATAGAGAGGCCGGAGTGAGTGTGACCTGTAGTAATTCCTTCTGTATAGTGAGAGGCCGGGAGTGAGTGTGTCCTGTAGTGATTCCTTCTGTATAGAGAGGCCAGGAGTGAGTGTGACCTGTAGTGATTCCTTCTGTATATAGAGAGGCCAGGAGTGAGTGTGACCTGTAGTGATTCCTTCTGTATAGCGAGAGGTCAGGAGTGAGTGTGACCTGTAGTGATTCCTTCTGTATAGCGAGAGGTCAGGATTGAGTGTGACCTGTAGTGATTCCTTCTGTATAGCGAGAGGTCAGGAGTGAGTGTGACATGTAGTGATTCCTTCTGTATAGCGAGAGGTCAGGAGTGAGTGTGACCTGTAGTGATTCCTTCTGTATATAGAGAGGCCAGGAGTGAGTGTGACCTGTAGTGATTCCTTCTGTATATAGAGAGGCCAGGAGTGAGTGTGACCTGTAGTTATTCCTTCTGCATAGAGAGGCCAGGAGTGAGTGTGACCTGTAGTGATTCCTTCTGTATAGCGAGAGGTCAGGAGTGAGTGTGACCTGTAGTGATTCCTTCTGTATAGAGAGAGGCCTGGAGTGAGTGTGACCTGTAGTGATTCCTTCTGTATAGAGAGGCCAGGAGTGAGTGTGACCTATAGTCATTCCTTCTGTATAGAGAGGCCAGAAGTGAGTGTGACCTGTAGTGATTCCTTCTGTATAGAGTGAGGCCAGGAGTGAGTGTGGCCTGTAGTGATTCCTTCTGTATATAGAGAGGCCGGGAGTGAGTGTGACCTGTAGTGATTCCTTCTGTATAGAGAGAGGCCAGGAGTGAGTGTGACCTGTAGTGATTCCTTCTGTATAGATAGGCCAGGAGTGAGTGTGACCTGTAGTGATTCCTTCTGTATAGAGAGGCCAGAAGTGAGTGTGACCTGTAGTGATTCCTTCTGTATAGAGTGAGGCCAAGAGTGAGTGTGGCCTGTAGTGATTCCTTCTGTATAGAGAGGCCAGGAGTGAGTGTGACCTGTAGTGATTCCTTCTGAATAGAGAGAGGCCAGGAGTGAGTGTGACCTGTAGTGATTCCTTCTGTATATAGAGAGGCCAGGAGTGAGTGTGACATGTAGTGATTCCTTCTGTATAGAGTGAGGCCAAGAGTGAGTGTGGCCTGTAGTGATTCCTTCTGTATAGAGAGGCCAGGAGTGAGTGTGACCTGTAGTGATTCCTTCTGAATAGAGAGAGGCCAGGAGTAAGTGTGACCTGTAGTGATTCCTTCTGTATAGAGAGGCCAGGAGTGAGTGTGACCTGTAGTGATTCCTTCTGAATAGAGAGAGGCCAGGAGTGAGTGTGACCTGTAGTGATTCCTTCTGTATAGAGAGGCCAGCAGTGAGTGTGACCTGTAGTGATTCCTTCTGAATAGAGAGAGGCCAGGAGTGAGTGTGACCTGTAGTGATTCCTTCTGTATAGAGAGAGGCCAGGAGTGAGTGTGACCTGTAGTGATACCTTCTGAATATAGAGAGGCCAGGAGTGAGTGTGACCTGTAGTGATTCCTTCTATATAGAGAGAGGCCAGGAGTGAGTGTGACCTGTAGTGATTCCTTCTGTATATAGAGAAGCAGCAATTGTGTTTCCTGCAATAAAAGGTACGTGTGGATAGAGAGAGTCTGAGTGACTTGTACCTGCAGTTGTGTGTATACAGGACTGGTGTGTGTCCAATCACTGCTCTATATATACAATTATGTATAGGTCATTAAAAACAAAGTAATCATGTATATAAAATGACATGGGCTAGTGAATGCTATCCAATATTGCATGTAAAAGGAAATATATATGATTTATTAGTGACTGGTATAGAAATATGAAGCCATGCCATGGTGCTATTCATTACCCGCATCCATCTAAAAACTCATGAACGAACAGTGAGTGGAAGTTAAGAAAGTGCTGGATGGGTTTGAGATGGAAGAGAAAGTTGGGCGAGTCAAGCCATAAGGTGATGAATGAGTGGATGGTGGATTAGGAAGATGAGAGGTACTTATCACAAGGTCTGTAAGACTTAGGCTGCAATGAGCACCAAAAGCCTTCATTGCAGGGCTCTCGATGAGTGCCACAGGCGCTCATCAGGAGCCTCATAAGACTTAGGAGCGAAGCACGTAAAAGGGCCTGAACCACACAACTGGAATCGCTAGAGTTGGAATTAAATCCAAAGGTTTAGAAGTAAATAACTATAATCTCATGACTGAAGAGTTCAATAAAAAAAATGAACAGCACAACAGAGAAAACGGCACCAAACTTTGCAATAAAAATCACTGCAAATTATGTCAACACATCTGCAAAGAGGATACAGCCACACATAACAACTATAACATAAGAGGGCTGTATTCATGCACATCCTCCAATGTAATTTACATAATAAAATGTACTGTATGGAGTGGCATAGCTAGAGCATTTGCCACACAGGGCTGTCCTTGAGTTTGCTGCCCCCAACCCAGATGCAGACATTTTATATCTCACATATAATAGTTGTCAAACTACGAATCGTCGTCATGCTTTGCGAGCTTAGCGATGAGTGCCGCAGGAGCTCATCTCTGGCCAGCCTCGCATAGCGAGGAGAGCCATTAAATCTCAAATTGGCGTTGAGCCTCGCAAAAATACGACCTTAACGGCCGAACCGCGCGCACCTAAAAACAGTCAAAACACAATAAATACCTACAAAAAATACACAAAAATCTTACCCACAGCAAGGGAGGGCACCCAGGACCCCTGCAAGTGAAGTTACACCTCAATTTACGTCTAAATTCCAGAGTTTAGACACACGGAAATCCCCTATGCGAGAGAAAAAATGGCCGCCGAAAAAAAAGAAAACGAGGCTCCACGACCCTGACAGCACAGCCACGTACAACTTAACCAAGAAGGGATCCGAGATAAGCTTGGAAACCTGCATTAACCCCACGGGATCCGAGATAAGTTTGGAGACCCGCATTAACCACACGGGATCCAAGATAATCTCGGAAACCCGCATTAACCCCACATTAACCCACGCAGTGGTGGTCACCGATCGCACGCGATTGGGGCACCCCGCTGCAATGAAAATTCGAAATCCTCGCCTTACGGGTCCTTTAAAGCCCATAAGCCCTTAATTAACCCTGTCACTCTTGGGGGTCAATTAAGACCCCCATAAGCCCTTCATTAACCCTGTCACTCATGGAGATCAATACAGACCCCCATAAGCAATTAATTAACCCCCTCACTACTGGGGGTCAATTCACACCCCCATAATACATATAATTAACCCTTGCACTCATGGGGGTCAATAGAGACCCTCATAAGCCTCTATTTAACCCCATCAGTCCTATAAGGGTATATTATGACCATTATGGGCCTGTTACAACCCAACATTAACCACATAAGTGCCATGACGGTCCTCAAGGACCATCATGACACTAAGTATAAACACTACACTGCACTATACCCCCCCAATAAAACATTAAATATCAACTAAACACCCTCTACACTATATTAACACCTACACTACCTACATACACTATCTACCTACCCTCTAATAACCACCCACCACTCTAATTAGTGAAAACTAAAAAACTAAAATCACTAAAAATAAAAAATCTACATTACATAAAATAAAAAACCTAAATCACAAAAAATAAAAAATCTACATTACAAAAAATAAAAAAGGAACATTACAGAAGATAGAAAAATACATTACAACTCCCCCACTACAGAAAAAAAAATACACACCTGAAAAGGAAATACATATAATACAATACAATACAATACATACAATACAAGTAAAATGAAATACAATACAATACACCCCTATCTAATATACAATACATCCTATCTATCTAATATACATCACCCAATCTATCTAATATACAATAAATACTATCTATCTAAAATACATCCTATCTATCTAATATACATCCCCCAATCTATCTAAATACATACCACAATCTAATATACAATACATGCTATCTATATAAAATACATCCCCCTATCTAACATACCATAAATACTATCTCTATATAAAATAATCTAATTCTAAGCTAAAATAAAATAATTAACACCACTTACCTTTGCAGATGTCCCTTCAGATCAGCAACCCAGGGGGAAAAAAAATGAGTGTAACACATTTACAGAAAATAAATAAACATTATAAACAATCAGAAAGGGATACACCCTAAAATCCCACTCTGATTGAATAACGCACCTGTCAATCTTTATTTAAACCAATCACAAGGTGCAGATGCCTTCAGCCAATCACAATGGAATACACCCCCACAGGGTGATTGCCTGGAGGCATCTGCGTATTCTGATTGGTTGTACTGACAATTGCCAATCACAATGGGATACACCCCCATGTACTGATTAGCTGAAGGCATTTGTGCATTCTGATTGGCTGTTCTCAATGTCAATCAGTATTACAGCAAATGAGAAGGCGCAGATGTCTTCAGCCAATCACCCTGTGGGGGTGTATCCCATTGTGATTGACTGATGGCAAGAAAGCCTTCTGATTGGTTAAAATAAAGATTGACAGGTGCGTTATCCAATCAGAGTGGCTCACACATTGGCATCTTCTGATTGGCTAAATTTGATAGACAGCGTTTTCAGCCAATCCGAAGCCGCCATTGCCAATTTTCTTCAAAAAAACTATGTAGGAGGATCATTAGCGTCGGGGACATCCACAAGTGCGGAGCTCTGTTATTTTTTTTTTCTTCCATTTTTTCTTTTACAGCGCGATTGTTCCAGGGCCCAGCCGGGGAAGAAGAGGAGGAGGCCGGGGACATCGCGGGGAGGTAAGTACAATGTAGATTATGTTTATTTTACTTTGTTTTTTGTTTATGTATGTTGTACTAATGTTATGTTTTTTTTTAACAGGGGCCGCACCGGAAAAGAAGAAAAGAAGAAGGACAGGGACATGCTGGAAAGGTGAGTAGAATATTTAGAATATGTACTATGTTTATTTATTTTATGTAAAAGTGTTGTAGTAATTTTTTTTATCTTTTTTACCCTAGGTTGCTGATCTGAAAGGACATCTGCAACGGTAAGTGGTCTTAATTATTTAATTTTAGCTTAGAATTAGGGTTTCTATATAGAGATAGCATTTATTGTATGATACATAGGGTGATGTATTTTAGATAGATAGGATGCATTGTATATTACATTGTGGAATGTATTTTACATAGATAGCATTTATTGTATATTAGATAGATTGGGGGACATATTTTACATACATAGGATGTATTGTATATTAGATAGATTGGGTGATGTATATTAGATACTATAGATAGGATGTATTTTATATTACATAGGGGTGTATTGTATTGTATTTCATCTTATTTGTATGGTATGTATTGTATGAACCGCGGATGCAAACTTCATCAAATGTTCGCGAATGGGCGAACCGGGCGTACCTCCATAGACTTCAATGGGCAGGTGAATTTCAAAACCCACAGGGACTCTTTCTGGCCACAATAGTGATGGGAAAGTTGTTTCAAGGGGACTAACACCTGGACTGTGGCATGCCGGAGGTGGATCCATGGCAAAACTCCCACGGTAAATTACATAGTTGAGGCAGAGTCTGGTTTTAAGCCATAAAGGGCATAAATCACCTAACATTCCTAAATTGTTTGAATAACATGCTTTAAAACATCAGGTATGATGTTGTATCGATCAGGTAGTGTAAGGGTTACACCCGCTTCACAGTAACAGACCAATCTCCTCGTTTAATGCACCGCAAACAACCACAAACAGTCCCTTTGCACAACCGCAAACTCCCCACTTGCACAAGGTTGGATACCAAGCTAGCCATGTCCCGTTCCTTGTCCTCACTGATGTCATTTAAGGTCTCTTCCTCCACCCAGCCACCAAGGGTCCCCGAAAGGGGACAACAAGCCCCCTGGGATGCCTGCTGTGTTTGGTCTTCCACCTCGTCAAACCCACCTTCCTCCTCTGACTCCTCTTCTTCAGACTCCTCTCTCTGCGTTGCCTCTGTCTGCGTTATTATAAGGTGTATACTGTTAAGTAGTACTATTCCTATCGGTTTAATCCCTGTTACGTCCACTATTAGGGGACGTGTATATGGCATTGATTTTTGGAACAGGGAGATAGAAAAATAACTTGGTCGGACCTCCTACTTCAAATTTGGGGCACTGCGCGTGCAATCTAAGGTGCCACCAGATATGAGTGTCACTGTGCACTGGAAAAAGTTGGCAGAGTAGGCGCTGTAGGCCTCACACACATGCCTGTAGGCAGGCAATTGCTATTCAATCGATTAAAGTCAAAAAAGTGTTGTTTTATGTCACTGTACACTACGGTTGCACCAGATATGACGTATCACTGTGCACTGGAAAAAGTTGGCAGAGTAGATGCAATAGGCTTCACACACACGCCTGTAGGCAAGCAATTGCTATTCAATCTATTACAGTCAAAAAAGTGTTGTTTTATTTTACTGAGCACAATATAAGCTGTGAGCCTGACACAGGCAGGCAACTAAAATTAGATTAAAGGAAAAAAGGGTTTTTTTTTATGTATGGTACACCAACTATGACTGGTGAAACAGAGCAGAATATTAGCTGTGAGCCTGACACAGGCAGGCAACTGAAATTAGATTACAGGAAAAAAATGGTTGTTTTCAATGTATGGTACACCACCAGGTATGAGTAGTGAAAATAAGCACAATATAAGCTGTTAGGTGTTAGCCTGTCACACACACACGCTGGCAGGCAAGCATATGCAATTTGATTACAAAGAAAAAAATTATAAAATAAAATAAATGATGTTCTAGCCCTAAAAAGGGCTTTTTGGGTTGCTGTCCTTGCAGCAGATATCAGATGAGTCCTTCAGGTCTGTAGTGGAAGCTAAATACACAGCCTGGCTATCTATTTCCCTATTAAATCTCCAGCAGCTACACTATCTGTCTTCTCACAACGAATGTAGCTTCAGAATGATTCTAAAATGTATGCTGTCCTTCAGAAGGAAGGCCCTGGAAGGGAGTATATGCTGCTGATTGGCTGGAATGTGTCTGCTGACTGTGAGGTGCAGGGTCAAAGTTTCCTCAATGATAAAGAATAGGGGGCGAAGCGAAAAGCGCATATGTCTGCCGTCCGCTGTGAGCGCGAACAAGCCAAAATCGATGTGAATCGTCCGCGGGCGAACTGTCCGCGACATCTCTAATGTATTGTATTGTATTGTATGTTTTATATTTATTTCCTTTTCAGGTGTGTAATTGTTTTTTTTTCTGTAGTGGGGGGGTTGTAATGTATTTTTTTTATTTTCTGTAATGTTCCTTTTTTTATTTTTGTGACTTAGGTTTTTTATTTTCTCTAATGTACATTTTTTTTATTTTTTGTGATTTAGGTTTCTTTATTTTATGTAATGTAGATTTTTTATTTTTGGTGACTAGTTTTTTTGTTTTCGGTAATTCGAGTGGTGGGGGTTATTAGGGGGTATGTATGTAGTGTAGGTATGTAGTGTAGGTGTTAATAGGTTAGTGTAGAGGGTGTTTAGTTGATATTTAATGTTTTATTGGGGGGTATAATGCAGTGTAGTGTTTATACTTAGTGTCATCATGGTCCTTGAGGACCGTCATGGCACTTATGTGGTTAATGTTGGGTTGTAACAGGCCCATAATAGTCATAATATACCCTTATGGGACTGAACGGGTTAAATAGAGGTTTATGAGGGTCTGGATAGACCCCCATAAGAGACCGGGTTAAAATGGTGTAGTGCTTACACTTTGGGTCATAAGGGTTATTACATGTGTTCATTACTGTGTTAGAGGTGTCTATATAGTTGAGGCACACAGTACACAACGCATTTTTTTGACAGGCAAGTCACTAGTATAAATATATATATATATATATATCACATTTATAGTTCTCAGCAATATTCGTTGTTGCTAACGTTTGTGGGCTCGCATAGCAAGCCCGCCGCAACTGAAGTAGAAAAGGAACAACAAATTCATGCAGAAATACATCAATTACCAATCCCAAAGGTCAATATGGTGCTTAAAAGAAATAGACATACTGATAAACGTTGTTATAACTTGCCAACCTCAAATGAGGTTGCAATGGTCTTTCAAAATGATGAAGGAGAACCACCATTTCAGAGAGATATTAAAATATATGCCAGAAATGAGGAGCAACCTTTCATTAATATAAGTATCTTAAGTACCAATTTGGATCCAATGACATATCCCATATTTTTTCCACATGGGGAAACAGGTTGGCAAACAAAATTAACCCTTCAGAGTTACCTAAATTCAAAAGTATGTGTGAGAAATGATATTTCCATGCTTGAATTTAAAGTGGCTCAAATTGCCATTCAACATGGGTTCAATCCCATTTTATGTGGCAGAAGTTGAGGCAAATAATTTAAACTTCATCAAATATCAACAAGATAAACTATGTGTAGAACAGTATAGTGGATTGATGGATTATGTCGCTGAGGTTGCTACAACCAGTGAGCTGCCAACTGGCACAGCCATCAATTTACCATTTTCTTTCCAAGGATCTCCTCGCAATATGCGAGAAAGATACATTGATGCTATGGCTATTGTAACTAAATTTGGAAAACAAGATTTATTTATTACATTTACATGTAATCCACAATTGCCAGAGATTAAACACAATCTGGTAATTGGACAAACTGCTTCCGATAGACCAGATTTAGTGGCAAGAGTATTTAAAATCAAATTAACGGAATTAATACGTGACATAACCATAACTCAGTTATTTGGCCAATGTCTGGCTTAAAATTCATGTTAAGAGGAGCAGGAGCTTTTGTTATACAAGTTAAATGTATCATTCATTGCAATATATTAATCCAGGGAGTAATCTGATCGCCAGTTAATGGGGTCAGGAAGGAATTAATTGTTTCCCTCTTTGATACAATTGGCTAAGTTTCAAGGGAGGTTTTAACTGTTTGCCTTCCTCTGGATGCAATATACAGTATATATATATATATATATATATATATATATATATATATATATATATATATATATATATATATATATATATTTATATATATATATATATATATATATATATATATATATATGTAAACAGCTTTCATCATTAGACTGGAGAAATACTCACTGGAGTAACTAACTGCCAGCTATTCTCAAGGTCGGAAGCAGTTTACCTTTTTCTTTACTTCCCCCCAGGGAAGGGACTGTTTAAATTAACAGTGCCTTTATTTAATAGAGTACCTGCTGTACTCTTTATGAGTCCCTGGGGGCAGGGAACATGGAGAGATGGGTAGGCCAGTACCCTGTCCACTAGGTGGTGATAATCTGTGACCACTAGATGGTGAGAATCTGTGACCACAAGGTGGTGAAACTCTGTGACCACTAGGTGGGGAAAATCTGTTCCCACATATCCTTCTATATTTTAGAGACTATTTGGGGCACACCGGTGAAGAAAATTGCTGTCTCCAATTTAGTCCTTTTCTTTATGTTTACCTGAGGCCGAATAGCGGCTTAGGCTTAGTCAGGGTGTTCCGGCATGTAAGTCCATTAATGTAGATTTTTTTTTCTCTAGCCAAGTTGCTACTAGGTTTATTTATGCTTTGTTTTTCCCTCTGGCATAATAAAATAGCAGTCTACTGCACCATACTGCATGTTTAGTTTCATATTCCTTCAAGTTCACTTCAGTTCCCGACGGCCATCTTTGTCACATTGGTGTAAGAAGTGGGATTTAGATTTTCTGTGTTTAAGAAGACAGCCCACCGTGCAACATGGAGGACATGTCAAAGACCTTAAAGCAGGCTATAGCTATTTGCTATCCAGTTAGCTCAGAAGCAAGCTACCTTGGAGTAACAAAGCGAAGGTGCGTCAAGAGTTAGAGCAGGTGATATTCTTCTAAAGATGACCGAGGATGATGATGTGGAGAAATACCTCACAATTTGAGAGAACTGCCAGTAGGGAGGCATGGCACAAAATGCACTGGGTCCGCATCATTGCCCCTTACTTGTCGGGTGAAGCTCAGAAAGCTTACATTTGCATGGATGGGGAATAGGCATTTAGTTATGATGACCTAAATGTAGAAATCCTGGACAGAGTTGGAGTTACCAGGGGTTTCGGAGCACAGAGATTTTGCACACAGAAGTTTCTGGACAAAGAGAGCCTGCGTTGTTGGGGACAGTAAAAGCTACTAAACAGAGCTCTCACAGTCTAGCCAGCAACCTTCCTGTCTTCTGGATACATATGACCATGATGGAACATGGAATCCTGAGGAATAGCATGTTCATCCCTACCCCAGATCAGGGTACAGATTCCCTGTGGAGAGGTTTAGGAGGGACTACCAGAAAGACCAGAAGGCTTACATTACAGCTAGCACAAAGGTTCCAGAGGGGCAGCAAGCTGGCCAGAGAAGTGCTCCTATATTTCAACCCCATGTAACTGAATTAACAAAGGGTAGAGGTAACCAAACTGCAAATAGAGAGTTTCATCCAAATATTATGGAAACACCATTGGAGTTCTGCTTTAATGAGTCAATTAAAGATATTGACAAAGAAGCATTAGCCACAAAACAGACTGCAGGAGCATATAAAGAGGCTAACGAGAAAGCGAATAAGACTTCAGAGCTGGCGATAGAGACTGTGAAAGAGACTGCTGAAAGCATAACAGAATACTGATCAAATCATGGGGAAAAATTTGAACCAAAACCAAGGCCGGAAGCCTTAAGGGTAAAAGCAATGAAGAATTTCCCCTAAAAGCCCTAGACAGACATGGGTCGCTGGTGAATACTCATGATGATGGGAATGAAACTAGAGAAAGCAAGTGCTTGATTAAAAAAATCTCTGACCAAGATAATGTGGAGATCAAACATATGATTGCCACCTGTGATCTTACTAAAGAAGAATGTCCTGGTTAATTTGCAGACCTGAAATCCTTACTAAAGGGAAAGTTGTCGAAGATAAGAATTAGAGGAGTGAGCTAGTGAAGGAGGAACCACCATCCCTGGCAGAAAGTACTGTATGGAGGAGAACATGGAGGTGTGTCCTAACAAAATTGTAAAGTATCCAGAGAGATCTCGGTCTCAGGTGCCAATAAATCAAAGCACTATGGAGAGACACGAAAGGAAACAAGTACAACAAAAAGTAAGGATGAGTTATATTCCAGTAGGACTGGAAAAGCCGTAAATTGAAGACATACAAATCGCTACTAAAAAATGAGTGTCACGATAATGCCAGATGACTGACCTGAATGGAGGAGGAAGCCGCCATTTTGAGGAATACAGACTGTCCTACAGAAAGAAGACACTGATATATATTTGGGAGCAGAAGAAGAGTCCTCCCATGCACAAGCTGAATGAGAATTGTATGCAGAAAATGCTGCACAGTGGCAAACAAGTAAAGCAAGACCTCCTCACTGACCGTATATCCCACAGGGAAGCAGCTGTTATAGAAAAGGAACTCTTGTCCCATACTCCAAAAAAGCAGAGGGTGAGCACACTCTCTAATATGGAGGCATAAGAGAAATTCAAAGAGCAAACAAATATATTGTGAGGCACACAACAGAGGATAGAATGCAAGTTACAGGAGGAGGAGCATCTCTACGGGGATCAGGAAAAATGAACGAGGCATAGCCAAGTAGATGATCTACGCTATCAGCTACAAGAGACAAAAAGTAAAAAAGCTCTGATAATGAAAAAGTTGCTGTTGCATAGCCCACAAGAGCAGAGGATAACCAAGCTGTCTGATATTGAGATACAGTTGGCTCAGAGTGATGCATGTTCAGAAGAGACTAACCTTGCATTGAATACAGAGCTATGTCTACAGGAAGCTCATTTGCAAAGCACAAAGTAGGAGCTTGTACAGGAGTGACAAATGGACAAAGATCGAAGGGCTGAGTCATTAGAGGAATTAAGGGAGGACCTGATTAAAAGTCTGAGGAGATTTCTCTATCAAATAGGCAGCACAAGGTCCAGTGCAAACAAAGTGAACTGGATTTGCACAAGCCAATGAGGAGAAACTGTGGCTAAAGGAAGCAGAGAAAATTGAAAAGCTGGAAGTCTTGGAGGTAAAGCTAGAGGAAAGGATCAAAGTGGAGGAGATACAGCTAATAGAGGAAGAAATATGGATTAAAACTGATGATGCAGAAATCATTAGTTCTTTTCAGAACCACAAAATTCAAAAGGCTACTTTGGTATTAGCACATGTTGGAGGCATTTCAGCAAGGTAAAACTTTGGAGAGATCCTTACTAGCAGAGATAGAGAGTTGCAGACCTGATACAATTGGAAGCACAGTGATACTGAGGAAGACTTCAAACAATGAGACAGTTGAAGTGCAGATCCAAGAGCTAGAAGCAGCCCTGAGAGAGGATATGCTTGTGGAGCCTATTAAGAATACAGTACCAGAACAGAACCAAAATGGCAATATGGAGATGAAACAGTTTGGTGAAAATTTTCAGCCAGACAATGGGACAAGCTGGAACAGAAAGAGCAAGGGTATCTCTTCTCTTAAATCATGGGCACCAGATAGCTTGCCAGACTGCAAAGATAATTGGGAGTTAAAGTTGGAAGAGCTGAGGAAGGGAGCTTGACAAGCTCACAATGTCATAGAGCTTGACCAAGGGTTACACAGACTGGTAACAGAAAGTCAGGTGTTACCGGAATCAGACACCAACCCCATCTAGTTGTGTTAGTGGAGCAATGGAGTAATGTGGAAGTTTTGGAGAGAGAAAAAGAAGTCAAACTTCATAAGCAAGCAAAGCTGAAAGCATAGAACGAGAAAGATGTCAGTAGGCAAGATGAGGCGTAGAAGCTTCACAGATCTGGAGTGATTAGAGAAGTCATAAGCAGTAGTGTAAAACAAAATGCTCTAGGCCAAAGCATATACAGAGAATCAGAGTGTCTGGACTTGCCCCCCCCCCCCCAGTGGTTTGTGAGATGGACTTGGGACATACAGAAGTTGAGAGTTCAGAGTTCTTGGAGAGCGCAGAGACACCAGCATGTGATAGGCACACACAGAAAGAATCAAGCCCGGACAGGACCTTGGCTCAGCCACAGATTCTAAAACAGATTACAGTAGAACTGTTCCAATTGGTTCATTGTAGATGACGCTATCAATGAAGATAACAAGCCAAGATGGCTGAGCTTCAGACCAAGATGGCTGAGCTTCAATTGTTTAGAGCAGACACAGTTGTGGGTAACAACCTGAGAGAGCAGCTTGGAAATATTATCTTTATCCAGCCATATCCTGTTGTGTAGGGTGGCAAACAAATCCAAGTGCTACCAATAGAAGACACTGTGGAAGGAATCACTGGGGTATCTCAAGCCCTGCTCCTTGAAAACCTACATTCCGAAGGGGGAAAGGGGACATCTTCCTAGTTTGCGAAGAGGTGCGTACTGTTAATTTGAATGTGGTGGAGATGGACCAAAGCCCATACAGTACGGTTACACTAGACCCTGTAAGCTGCTGTGGAGAAGAGCCACAAGTGGCCGTCCAATAACTGAGGTATGCCTCACTGCAGCTAGCACTGAGGAGGAATGATGTGCATGACAGAGAGATTCTGTGGGGTGATTAGTTATTCAGAGTATGGAGGCTACTGAACCACGGATGGCTATGTTTTGACTGAGAACTATAGTGCCATCTCCAGCATGTGGCTGCCATGTCCAGTCTTTACAGCCTTTCAGCACACGTTGCCCAACACGTGTTATTGAGCTGAGGGGGAGGCTGTGTGACAGACTGACACCCAGTGGATGGTGCAAGACACAAGTATTGAATAATTCTATCCAGGGAACATGGAGTTTACTCCCTGGAGCTAGGCTAATTGCTGCAGGTATGGTATGCCTGTTAAAAGACACAGGGAAAGGAAAGGTCTCTCAATGGTAAGAGAGACTGAGTGTAGACAGTCATTGTTTGAACTGAGGAGGACTGCAGACTAGGGAATAACTGCAGTCTGCATACACCAGCATTGCTGGGCCAGCAGGGAACACTGTATACCAAATGCCGCTTGGAAACTGCCATCATCAGACTGGTGAGATACTCACTGGAAGCTACTGGAGAGATAATCACTGCAGCCCGAAGCTACAGGAGAAAATAATTGCCAGCTATTCTCAAAGTCAGAAGCATTTTACCTTTATCTTTACAACCCCAAGGAAAGGGACTGTTTATATTAAGTGTGCCTTTATTTACTAGAGTACCCGCTGTATTCTTTATGGGTCCTTAGGGGCAGGGCACACAGAGAGACAGGTTAGCCTGTAGCTTGACCACTAGGTGGTGAAACTCTGTGACCACTGTTACCACAGGACCTGCTATATTTGGTGGACACCAGTGAAAATAATTGCTGTCTCCTAGTTTGTCCTTTGCTTTATATTTACCTGAGGCCGAATAGCGGCACAGGATTAGTCAGGGTGTTCCAGCTTGTTACTAAGTCCGTTAATGTAGATTTTTATTTTCTCTAGCCAAGTGGCTGCTTGGTTTATTTCTGCTTTGGTTTTTCCTCTGGCATGATCAAATAATGATCTACTGCACCCTACTGCATGTTTAGTTTCATATTCCTTCAAGAGTACTTCAGTTCCCCATCACAAAATATACATATACAGTATATATATATTCACCCCCCTTGACTTTTTACATATTTTGTTACATTACAGCTTTAAGTTCAATGTTTTGTTAATCTGAATTTTATGTGATGGATCAGAACACAATAGTCTAAGTTGGTGAAGTGAAGTGAGAAAAATATATACATAAAACTATTTTAAAAAAAATAGAAAACAGAAAATTGGCATGTGCGTATGTATTCACCCCCTATAATATGAAGCCCATAAAAAGCTCTGGTGCAGCCAATTACCTTCAAAAGTCACATAATTAGTGAAATGATGTCCACTTGTGTGCAATCTAAGTGTCACATGATCTGTCATTACATATACACAACTTTTTAGACAGTCCCCAGAGGCTACAACACATAAGCAAGAGACACCACTAACAAAACACTGCCATAAAGACCAAGGAACTATCCAAACAAGTAAGAGACAATGTTGTTGAGAAGTACAAGTCAGGGTTAGGTTATAAAAAATTATCCAAATCTTTGATGATCCCCAGGAGCACCATTAAATCTATCATAACCAAATGGAAAAAACATGGCACAACAGCAAACCCGTCAAGAGATGGCTGCCCACAAAAACTCACGACCTGTCAAGGAGGGCATTAATCAGAGAGGTAGCACAAAGACCCAAGGTAACCCTGGAGGAGCTGCAGAGGATCCTGCAGACTGGAGTATCTGTACATAGGACGACAATAAGCCGTATGCTCCATAGATTTGGGCTTTATGGCAGAGTGGCCAGAAGAAAGCCATTACTTCCAGAAAAAAACAAAATGGCACATTTTGAGTTTGCGAAAACTCCCAAAATGTATGGAGGAAGGTGCTCTGGTCTGACGAGAAAATTGAACTTTTTAGCCATCAAAGAAAATGCTATTTTTAGTGCAAACCCAACACATCACATCATCCAAAGAATACAAACCCTGCAGTGAAACATGGTGGTGTCCACATCATGCTGTGGGGATATTTTTTAGCAGCCAGGACTGGGAAACTGGTCAGAGTTGGGGGAAAGATGGATGGTGCTAAATACAGGGATATTATTGAGCAAAACCACTCTGTGCGTGATTTAAGGCTAGGACGGAGGTTCACTTCCAGCAGGACAATGACCCCAAACACATGGCTAAAGCAACACTTGAGTGATTTAAAAGCTCAGACCTCAATCCAATAAAAAATATGTGGTCAGACTTAAAGATTGCTTTTCATAAGTGCAAACCATCCAACATGAAGGAGCTGGAGCAGTTTTTGCAATAAGGAATGGGCAAAATATTAGTGGTAAGATTTGGCAAGCTCATAGAGACTTATCAAAAGTGACTTGGAGCTATGATTGCTGCAAAAGGTGGCCCTACAAAGTATAGACTTTAGGGGGGTGAATAGTTAGGCACATTGACTTTTTCTGTTATTTTGTCCTATTTGTTGTTTGCTTCACAATAAAAAAAAAACATCTTCATAGTTGTGGGCATGTTCTGTAAATTAAATTATGCAAATTTCAAAAAATCCATGTTAATTCCAAGTTGTGAGGCAACAAAACATAAAAAAATGCCAAAGGGGGTGAGTACTTCAGCAAGGCACTGTGTAAATAATTATAAATAAATATATATATAAATATATATATATATATATATATATATATATATATATCCTACCCAGTTCTTTTGGATAGAAGTACAGGCGTTCCGGGCAAAGATTATAGGCCCCAAGGTTCCTAGGCTACTGTATCCAGTGGTAGTGGGACGGGGCTTCTCACATTTTGAAACTCTTCTAAAAATGAAACCCGCTGAGAATGCAGACAGAATCTCTAGCCCAGTTCCATGGTAGAACTCAGAGAAATATTTTCTTTCATTGACCCCGAATTATTCTCCGCCCGCGGAAAACAAAAGAAAACAAGAAAAGAGATGGGAAGAGAAAAGATTGCGACCTGGGAATAAGCCAAAACAGGCCCATGAGGAAGCCCTAGCCGCCTCCCAAGACAATGCCAAAGAGGAAGCAGAAACTTCCAACGCCCAAAACCTCTAAGGGGAGAGAGACTCCATGGCGAAGCAAATTCCCAGATTAAAGGATAGAAGGAATATTGGTAGGGATCAAGCAAATTATCCCCTATTGCAGAGAATATGAGAAGTGGTGGTGGAGGTAAATAGTATCCCAGTACCGGGAAGAGAAAACTCACTTAATCTGTATTTTATAACCAGAAAAGACAAGTTATACCGGGATGTCAAGACCATTGAGGAGGTACTAGAACAATTATTTGTTCCCCAGAGCTACCAATGGAAAGTCATGGACTTAGCTCATAGCCATCTTTTGGGAGGTCACCTGGGAGTGGACAAAACTTTGGATCGTATACTAAACAGGTTCTATTGGCCTGGGATATTAGCCGAAGTATAGAGACACTGTCTTTCATGTACCGAATGTCACCTTACGAGTCCAAGACGTGGACTGAGGGCTCCCCTCGTACCATTGCCAATCATAGATGAACCTTTTGACAGGATTGCAACGGATCTGGTAGGACCACTAGAGGAAAAGACTAGGGGTCATCAGTATATTCTGGTTATCTTGGATTACGCAACCAGATACCCCGAGGCATTTCCCTTACTGACTGCAAGCTCAAGAAGTGTGGCCAAAGAGCTGATACTCCTGTTCTCCAGGGTAGAGATACCCGGGAAAACCTTACTGACAAGTGTACCCCATCCATCTCCAAGTTAATGAGTTGTGTTAATTATTGCAAATCCAGATGCTACGGACTTATATCATCCCGAAACAGACGGTTGAGTGGAACCGCACCCTAAGGGCATCATTCCAAAAGTAGTTGACCAAGATTGAAAAAAATTGGGATTTGCTATTACCCTGCCTCTTGTTTGCCATAAGAGAGGTACCCCAGGCCTCAACTGGGTTTTAACCCTTCCAGCTGTTATACGGACACCATCCCCGGGGAATCCTGAACATCGTTCGTGAAGCTTGGGAAGACCAAAAAAATGCCTGGCCAGAATGTCATCGAATACATGCAAATCTTGAAAGAGAGAATGGACCAAGTGAGACCTCTTGTAAGAGAGCACCTGGGACAAGCCCAAGCTAAACAGAAGACGTCTTATGACCAAACTGCGCAAGTTCAGAAATTGCATCCGGAAGATCGGGTGATGGTGGTAGTTCCTACAACCGAGAGTAAACTACTGGCTCAGTGGCAAGGGCCGTATGAAATTATAGAAGCACTGGGTGATGTAAACTATAAAATAAGACAACCCGATCCACGGAAACAGGAACAAATATACCACATAAACTTCTTGAAGCCATGGCGGGAAAGAGAAGTCGCAGTGAATTTTGCGTCTCCGGTTTCCAGTTTGGAGGAACAAATACACGAGATACAGATAACTGCAGAGTTGTTCCCACAGCAAAGAACCAAAATGCTGCAGATGATCTTCTGAAACTGCAACGTCTATTCAGCACTTCCAGGACGAACAACAGAAATCAGTCACTACATTACTACCGAGCCTGGTATGAAAATACGAATCAGACCATATCAGATCCCAAAAGCAAAGAGGGCAGAAGAACGGGAGGAAGTGAAGAGCATGCTAAAAGCTTGAATCATCAAGGAATCCTCTAGCGACTGGTGTAGCCCCATAGTCCTAATACCCAAGCCCAATGGCACCACACAGTTTTGTAGTGATTTTCGGAAGTTAAACGCCATATCCCAGTTTGATGCCTATCCACTTCCGTGGATTGATGAATTGGTGGATAATAATATAAAGAAAGAAAAGCACAGACACCTTTTAATTCTAATCACTAGTCTAAGACCCACTAAGCCATGTGTATCGGCATGCTATTAATATAAAAGGAAAACGAACCCACTCAAATTATAATTAAAATAAAGCTTTTATTAATATATAATATAAAAATATATACACAGGGTATAAATATGATTAAAAATTATTTAAGAATTATCATAATAGACAAGACTCGTAATGGTATTGATAAATAAAGACAGAGCAAGTGGAAAATTAACATGTGATGCTATAACCAGAAATTGATATCATAAATAGACTGGGACCACTTGTCAGTCTTAAAAGATGGTTAAAATAACCTTATTGTCATAAATTAATTGAGTCTCATTAATTAATAATAGAGGTCGCCCTGATAATGATAAGGTAAATAGAATATGGTTGCAGATAATACTGACACAAATAACCAAATGACACAATAATCTAATATACTTACAGAAGGACTTCAGTGGAGATAGAGGGGACAAAAGAAACTACCGCTGTGACCATATCTATGTCTGTATAGCGGTTGACCCTATAGTAAGAATCTTGGGGGACCCACTATTTGTCCCCTGTCCCTGTGAAATGTGAATACCCTTCACTATACTACCTTGGACTAGTCCCCTCTACTCCACTTACCTCTGAGTCCTGGTGTAAGCTGTCCTATTGCTGGCACAAAAACACGATGCGTCCCTGACTGCGTACAGCCGATTTCTGACATCATCCAAGGGCGACCGACTACTCAGGAGATCCGCTGGGGGTCGCGTAACTAGTTAGCATGGAGGAGTGCCTCCATGCTAACTAGTTACGCGACCCCCAGCGGATCTCCAGGGGCCAGCAGGGGGAGGATCCATCATCCAGCACACAGAGGTGACAGACAGGGGAGAGGATGGGAAAGTAAAGGGGGAGGGGAGAGAAAAGGTGAAGGGGAGAGACAAGAGGGGGAGAGAGGAAGAAGGTTTGCATAGAGGGAGAGAGAGATATAAGGGTGGGAGAGACAATGGGAGATAGAGAAGGGTTGGAGAAACAGGGGGAGGAGAGAGAGAGACATGACTGTGGAGAGAGAAAGAAGTAGGAGGGTCCCTAGGGGAAGGCACAGGAGTGTCACTCCCAAAGAATTCCCACCCAAGGCAGACCCCCCCCCCCCAGCTACACCACTTACTGTATTTGAAAGGTGGTGTTACACTGTGGAAACCAGCCAGAAGCTGCACCTTAGGATGAAACTAGGCTTTCCATCAAAAAGCACAATGAGGACAGATATTGCACCCAAAAACTGAACTGAACAGAACATTATTTATGAAGCCTGTAATTTCTTTATTTCGATGAGGATATACAATCAGTACTGCTTCTGGCTTGACAAAGAGAGAAAGCTCTTGAAAACTCATCATAATAATTATTAATATGTTTGTCCAATAAAAAAGGTATCACTATATACTGCAATATTATTTATGTCAAAGAGTAAAACCTGAAGCAATAATATCTGAAAATGTATCTTTTATTTAGCACATAAAAATAAAATCAAACAATAAAATACTGACCATTAATAATATTGTAAAAACAGAATGACATTAATATTTACCACTTATATATTTTCATAATTTCAGCAATAGTATGTTTTAGATGTAGTGACTTAAATTAGAAGTGCTAAGTGGCAGCTAAAATAATGACACGTTTTCTTTAATGATTTGCTTGTTTTATTTCTTCTGGATTATTGGTGTTGAAGTCTCAGCAACTTTTGTAAATGTATACAATGTTAAACCAATTGTAGCAAATACGTTTATGTTTGATCAAGCTTCAGTTCTCGATATGTTGCAATAAATGTTGCACCATTATGGTTATTTTATGTAAAATGTCTAAACCCTTCTAATAATTAGTTTAGCTGTTATGATATATTTTTAACAATAAAGTAACTAATGACGGCAATAAAATTTGAAGGCTGGCAATGCTGTTTGCCTCACAATGCAAGGCTATACCCCTCTAACTTGTGGGCCTTGCGATAAGCGCCTTTGGGGCTAATCGCGAGCCCTGCAATGATCGCTACTTGCAGATGTTGTCCAAGCCTCCACTTTCATGCCTCGTGCTTAGCAGCTTTAGTGCTCAATGCAAGCCCAGCGATTAGTGCCTTTGCCACTAATCGCAAGATCCGCAATTAGCACTTTCTGCGCTCATGGTGAGCCTCTCCCCACTTTCTTACCCTTGTGTGTATTTCCCCCTCTCCCTTCCATGTGTCTGTTTCCCCCTCTCTCCCTGCCCTGTATTTTTTCTCCTTATTTTTCCCCTTATTTCCCTCCCCTGTGACTCTTTCCCCCCTCACTCACTCCTGTGTCTCTTTTCACCATCTTCCCCCTCTTTCCCCTGTGTGTTTCTCCTCTCTCTCTCTGCTCAAGTATTGCGTGCCTGCGATGAGCGCCGTTGGTTCATTTTTCAAAGTTTTGCGATTCTCGCAATGAGTGGCTAAGTGTTACTGCCTTTGGCCTCATTTTGAGCTTTTTTCCAAACAATTACTGGTTTACGAACGCTATTTATTTCCTCGTTTTTTTGATCTCCTAAAAACACCAATTAAACCTCCAATTAACTTGCAACCTCACTCACAGGCTCCCTGCCTCTTCCCCTGTGCTGTGTGTGAGGTTGTAAGTTAATTTTTGAAGTAATTGTAATCTTTTGGTGGTCTACCGATGGCTTCTGAGTTACGGGCTTGAAAAAAATCGTGGCCTTTAAAGTCATATTTTTTTTCAAAAGACTTATAGCATTACTAAATACAAATCCTTCCGGGTTTTTTTCTAACACTAAATCCAAACAAATTTATCAAATTTTCTGAGCTACAAGACATTGTGTAACTAAATACTTAGGGCCTCATTCTATCAAGATCAGTAGGAAATGAGTGGCCGCAAGGGATGGCCGCAAGTTACTTCCCTATTGTATTCCCTTGAGGCAAAGGGCTCCAGCCAGCTTGCCGCCAGTGCCTTGTTATCCCTTGCGGCCATCCTGTACTTTGATGAGATGCGAAAGTGATTGTAGGCATTAGAATTCATAGCATTGGTGGAGGTTCATTCGCATGTGTAGTTTCTAGCTGGTTTCCCGAATGTAGCACCCCTTTCACTTACAGTACATTGGATGATGTACATGAATATGAGCCTCTGATGTTGTAGGTCTTGTTGTTGTGTATGGCTGGGTTCTCTTTGCAGATGTGTTGGCATAGTTTGCAGCGACTTTTATTGCAGGGTTTGGTGCCATTTTCTATGTCATGCTGTTAATTTGGCAATTCACCAATGTTTGTCTTAAATTTGGTGGCTGCCTAAACACAAGAATTGCAAAATGAGCAGCATAACAGAGAAAATGGCACCAAACCCTGCAATAAAAGTTGCTGCAAACTATGTCAACACATCTGCAAAGAGTACACAGCCATGCACAACAACATGGTATTGTATGTGAAAGGGGGTGCTACATTGGGGAAACCAGCTATAAACTATACATGCGAATGAACCTCCACCGAAGCTCCATCAAAAAGCACCATGAAGACAGTTACTATACTCCAGTTGGACACCATTTCACCCAGGAGCATCACTCCATCCAGAACCTCAAATTAAAAGAACTCAGAGGGAATTTCAGAACTATCCAACAGCGGAAAACTTTTGAATTAAAAATGATTACATTTTTTAATACAAAGGATATGGGCATTAACATCGACTTAGGCTTTCTGGCCCACTACCTTAATGTCTTATAGCACACCCATTCCACATACCCCCCCCCCCTCTTCTATTACTATTTTTATAAGCTACATGCTATACTGAAATGTATTGCTCTTTATTTTACTCTGCTGTGTTCTTATCTACAACCTGATCTATAGACTTACTGACCTATCAGGACATTATACACAATGCTGGTCTATTTATCACTTGACTCTGGCCAATTAATTTTGTTTTTCTTTTTCCATTTTTTTTTGTTTTTTAATGTCTTTCCGTTTACTGTTTTTAGTTCATACTTGTATCAGTATCGCTTTTTGACTGATAAACAGAAGCATTATATCTCGAAAGCTCGTCGCTTTATTGTGAATACGTTTGTCCAATAAAAAAGGTATCACTATTCACTGCAGTACTCTGATTATTCAATTGGATTACTGGACATTCACGGCTACCTCACTCTTCATAACTATATATATATATATATATATATATATATATATATATATACTGTAGTAATTTTCTTTACTACTTACATTTGTTCTCTTTTATCCTTATTATCATTTTTTGTTTAATCATAACAAATGAGACAATAGTTATAATTAGACTCGTCCCATTAGTCATTAAATTATAAATGTGTGTTTACACTAATTTTTATTTAATTCTATTATCTGCTCAATGCGACCATCACTATTCTAACAAAGGTCCCATTATCTGCCGCGGCATCACAAACTAAATTGTATTAAATAGGCTCCCTGGGACTGGGAAGCATTTTGCTTAGATTAAGATCTATGAATAAATGTGGAAATATTAACCACAAAAATTAAATAAAATTAGTATTAATAATAGTTGCAGTAGTAGTAAAATTAAAATAAAATAAATCATTGCTATGTCCAGAATCTTTGATTCATACTGAATTGCAAAATCTAATAGAGCAGTGTTTTATGTAATGTTTATTTTTTTTATATTATCACATTGTTTGTGTACAGAACTTCCATGTTGTTTCAATCACTTTTTATTAATTTTCAAATGTATACATTTTAATTGTATTTTATTTTATACAACACATAACAGAAAATAAAATTAATTAAATAAAAATCAAAGTACACCATTTCTGAGGTATGTCTTTCCTTGTGTAGAGAGCCCACCAATCACACCTCAGCTCTCTCTTATTAATATCCGATGATCATCAGTGTGTCTCACGTGGTCTGTTTGATTAGTGACCTCAGGTGGTCTCAGACTCTCACCATCCTATGGTGCATCATGTGACCCAGGCACATGAGATATTCTGCCTTACAGCACAATTTAAATGTCTACTGTTGTTTCTCATCACATATATAGTTGTCAGCAGCCAGGCATGCCAAAATCCATTGGTAACGCAACAGGGAAACTGCGGGGCCGCGGTTGCGGCCAGGTAAGGAGCACCGAAGGCGCTCATCCCTACGACCCTGCACAACTTTAAAATCATACCTACCTGAAATACACAAATCACAGTGCGAGACCCGTAGCAATTTGAAAAAATTGCATGAAAAAAAATACGGCCTGTAACACTTCCAAAACAAAACCACGACTTACATTAAAAAAAAATACGTGCCGCAAAAAATACAAACCGAATGGCGGAACCGCGCACACAGAACACCACGAAAACCACACTAAATACAAACAAAAATTAAAAAAAACACATCACACACAGCAAGGGGGGACACCCGGGATGTCTGGAAGTGATGTTACACGCCAATTTAAGTCCAATTTCCAGAGTTTAGCCACCCGAAAATCCCCCAAGCCGACGAAAAAAACAAAAACTACACTACGCGACCCCTAAACATGCGAAACTCCGCCACACACATACGCCTTGTACACATGAACGTACGAGGTATAAAATACACTATTACAAAGGACGCAATATTATCCAGACCCACCTAATACATACACAGTTGTCGCCATTTTACACCACTAACTTGCACATACTAACATTCACATTACAAAATGCGGAACTACACAGCTACACAAACAGTTTCCCCTCGCGCACGCAGCCTATTTACAGTACACACTGCACACATTGCTGACACTTACACCTCAGGTCACCAACACTGTAAATGTACATTGTATGCTGCAGCAACATCAAAACAGATTGTTAGCTCTTTAGCAAATTGGTTGATGCATATATTTATTACAAATAGGTAGATTTGAATGATTTCATTAATTAATTAATTATCATTAAAAAATACATATACAGAAAATTTTCAAAAACACCACACCACAGGATCGCAATAAACACCAAAGGCGTTCACTGCACGCCTCACAAGTAGCACCAAGGGTGCAAACAGGAGCAAAACTACACCAGGGGAGACACTCGCAATGAGCGCCAAAAGCACATCAGCATGGAACTTGCAATCAGCGCCAAACTGGGTCGAACAACCAAAAAAACACCAACCCAGAGGCTCGCAATGACCGCCAAAGGCGCTCACCACAAGGCACGCAATCAGTGCCGATGGTACTCACACAACCAAAATACTTACTTTCTGTGCCAAACACCATTCCTTGACTTACAATTCTATTGTTGTCATTTTTTGACGGGCAATTCGCTAGTTTAATATATTAAAGAAAAAGACTTAACTATAATGGGGAAAGTATTTTAGAAATTAAAACCATAAATAAAGCCTCTAATTTATAGATTTGTACATGCAATCTCTATTCGCTTTCTAAACAGCGAGTGGACTTGTAGACTGATGAGATTTGTATTAGTCCTATAGAGAGCACAGGTACAAAGATTGGATGTTTTAATAGAAAATAACTCAGAGCTTCTCTGTATTCAAGGACCCCCTATTTATAGAAGCTGATGGTTAGAATCACACATGGATACTCCCACTACAACATAATTGCATTTTGTTATTTTTTTGCTATAGTTTATAAAACATGTTGCCCATTGCCAAGACTAGTCATGAACGTCACCCATCCTGATCACACAGTGTTCTTGGCATTTTCTTACCCAACCACATTTGGATTAGTATCTCTTCATATCACTTATTGTATTTAGTGAATCTCGAGGAGCACATTACACATTTAGTTGTTATTGTGGGACTCTATAAAATGACATATACAAATATCACATCATTCAGTGGATAAGAGTGGAATACACAAGATTTCTGTCTTCACACTTCTGACTTATTATTTCATTTCAATGTAAATTTGGGATCATAAGATTTGTTTTAGCATTTATTACAGGTATTCACTGTACAGAAATGTTTTTGTAGAAATAGACCTCAGGTAAATTTGAAAAGACTCAGTGATTAAGTTTGAGGATATACTATATCATTAAGAAACCAGATCCATCATTTCTGTCTGGATTAGTGCTTTAGAAACTAGAAGCAATTAATAAGTTATATTCAGTAGAAATGGCCTGGATATCTGTTATGATAGCTGCTGGCTTATTGACTCTAGCAGCATGAAGCATGGTCTTTTCTATTTACATCTGTTATTAACCCTCAAGACTATTTGACTTTTGGGTCTGGCAACTGGCCCCTGACGGTCTCTAGCCTGGTGGCCAGTTGGACCAAAGATTATTGTAATGGCCATTAAACTATCTGAGACTATATCACTTTTGTTATGAGTACAATACCAAGGTCTAATTGTTAAAGTGTTATGTTTGCTGATGTTTCCCCAAGCCCTAATTATTTGCCCTGGACCCGCCAAGAACCAATTCCACCATATTATCAGAGCCTAAAATGCTCTGGTTCAATTTTACATCTTTTGGACACTTATGTTATGTGCATTATGAGTTTCATTTGATATCAATTGTATTAAGCCAACAAAAATATGTCAGGAGTAGTATCACCTTAAGGACGGCCAGTAGTCACTTCAATTAACCAAGCGACAATTGGATGTACTTCAGGAGGGTGATAGATAGTGATGTCGCGAACATTACATTTTCTGTTCGCGAACCGCGAACGCGAACCGCCGCAAATGTTCGCGAACCGGCGAACATCGGCGAACCGCCATAGACTTCAATGGGCAGGCGAATTTTAAAACCCACCGGGACTCTTTCTGGCCACAATAGTGATGGGAAAGTTGTTTCAACGGGACTAACACCTGGACTGTGGCATGCCGGAGGGGAATCCATGGCAAAACTCCCATGGAAAATTACATAGTTGATGCAGAGTCTGGTTTTAAGCCATAAAGGGCATAAATTACCTAACATTCCTAAATTGTTTGGAATAATGTGCTTTAAAACATCAGGTATGATGTTGTATTGATCAGGTAGTGTAAGGGTTAGGCCCGCTTCACAGTGACAGACCAAACTCCCTGTTTAACACACAGCAAACAACCACAAACAGTCAATTTGCACAACCGCAAACTCCCCATTTGCACAAGGTTGGATACCAAGCTAGCCATGTCCCGTTCCTTGTCCTCACTGATGTCATTGAAGGTCTCTTCCTCCACCCAGCCACGTACAACACCAAGGTCCCCGAAAGGTGACAACAAGCCCCCTGGGACGCCTGCTGTGTTTGGTCTTCCACCTCCTCAAAGCCACCTTCCTCCTCTGACTCCTCTTCTTCAGACTCCTCTCACTGCATTGCCTCTCTCTGCATTATTATAAGGTGTGTTAAGTAGTATTACTCTTATCAGTTTAAAACCTGTTACAGCACATATCAGGGGGCGTGTATAAGGCCTGGATTTTTAGAACCGGGAGATGGAAAAAGATGCTTTGATGGTCGTATCACTTCAATTTTGGGGCACGGCACGTGCAGTCAAATGTGCCACCAGATAGGAGTGGCGTGTTTGTAAGTACTACTCTTATCAGTTTAATACTTGTTACGTCACCTATCAGGGGGCGTGTATAAGGCCTTGATTTTTAGAACCAGGAGATGGAAAAAGATGCTTTGTTGGTCGTATCACTTCAATTTTGGGGCACGGCACGTGCAGTAAAAGGTGCCACCAGATAGGAGTGGCGTGTTTGTAAGTACTACTCTTATCAGTTTAATACTTGTTACGTCACCTATCAGGGGGCGTGTATAAGGCCTGGATTTTTAGAACCAGGAGATGGAAAAAGATGCTTTGTTGGTCGTTTCACTTCAATTTTGGGGCACTTTTTGACATTAGCTTCTTACGCTCAAACATGTCCTTTACAGGCACCTGACTATGGGCAGATGACCAGGAACTGCTCAAGACGAGAGACGGAGTGCCGGATGGTTGAGAGGGGGCAAGGAGGACAGCAGTGGTTGATGTGGCTTATGATGCTGCACCAGGAGGAGGATGGCGGCTTTGAGTTTGTGTGCTGCTTGTACTCATGTGTTGGTCTGGAGTCACCCAAACATTAGGTCTTAACCTGTAGAGGATAAGGGAACCAGGCTACTCTAGACCTCATTCATCATTACAGGTTTTGACAGATCGGTACTATGCGTCCAAGCTACTGTGACAACAGATATGAGTGGCACTTGCAGAAGTTGGTATAGTAGACGCTGTAGGTCTGACACACACGCTTGCAGACAACTAACTGCTATGCAATCTATTACAGTAGAATTTTTTGTTTTGTTTTAAATGTACACTACTGTTACACCAGATATGAGTGGTGTGTTAATAAAGCTGAAACATGCAGCAGCAGGGATTCTAAACGGCCACACGGGGACAAGGAGGCTAACAGCCCCCACAGTCTCTGCACCACTCTTTTTAACAGATAACCCAAGGGGCTAACCAGGGACCTTGCCCACAAAAAAAAAAGCAGAATTTTATTGGAGGAATTATTAGTGTCTTTACCCCCCAAGAGAGGACATAATGTACGGTATCTTTAGACTACCTGATCGACCAAACCTCCTTTAGCCCCAATGCTATCCAAGAAACATTTCAAAACTTCGATCAGACCATATATTCATCCCAATCCCGCTGCAGCGGATCTGACATAGAGTCCTTCCTACTACAGCAAGAAGTCCACAAAATACCTGTACCTCAATTGGACAGCTTGAACCTAGACATATCCCAAGAGGAAGTTAAATCTACAATCCAAGATCTTAAATTTGGCAAGTCCCCAGGGCCAGACGGTTTTACTCATCTGTACTATAAGAAATTTGAGCCCTTGCTTACCCCCGCACCTAACATCTTTGTTTAACGCTATACTAAATGGAGAACCTATGCCCCCTTAATTGAATCAGGCCGACCTCATAGTCTTTCCAAAAGAGGGTAGGGACCCGAATCTCAAACTGTATTACAAGGCAGCGCAGCTGGCTTTCATTCCTCTGGCGCATTCTCCAAAACACATCAGCCGCTCTGGGTTTTAATGGAAAATGTAAGCATGTCACCTTATACATGGGATACAGTAATATGGATTCCAGGCCTGTATACTTTTTTGAGAAACTTGAAAAACCCATTGATTAAGCACTCATTAAAAATATGGACGGAGATGAACTGGACACAAAAACTGGACACTCGGGTATCAGATCTTACCCCTATCGTACCCAATCCCCACTTTAAGATACATAATCCGGAAAGCTCTCTCAGTTGGTGGAAGTCTCAGAACCTACTAAGGGTTGGTCCATGGTGGCATGACGACAATATAATGACCTTTGAGTGGGTGAGAGATAGATACAATTTACCTCTGGCTGAACACTATAATTTTTGCAGGATACATCATTTTATATATATGATAAGTGGTAGGGGAACCCCCAAAGAAACACCTGGCTACTCAAAAAATGTAGGGATTCCCCCTTTCAGCCTGGTATTATTAGACTCATGTATGAACTATTTAATGAAAACTCATGGGCAAACAAACCAGACTATACCAAAGCCTGGGAGAGGGATTTGGGCACCGAGTTGGCAGACAGCACATGGGATAAAAGTTGGCAAGGCTTAAGTAGGGGATCTTTATATTATAGTCTGCTTGAGACTTCAAAAAAAGGTCCTACACAGGACATATATTACTCCTTTTAAGCTAATAAATGGGATCCAAAACAGAGCAGCTCATGTTTTAGGAACAGTGGTAATGAGGCTACATTTATTCATGTCTGGTGGGAGTGTTCGGCAGTCATAAGACTATGTGAAGAAACATGCTTACTAGCTTCTAAAATATTTAATATTGACCTAATAAAATATTTTTTAAAAGAAAAAATACACATAGCTAGTAGTTGGAAAACCCCAAATTAAAACTTTCAGGAATTAATAAAAAAAATCAACTATTTACTGCTCAACGAGAGATTTAACCATGTAGTCTTGGATAGAATCACCTAGTTCCAGACAATTTGGGATCCCTGGATAACATCCCCATTTAGTTCCCCCCTAATATAATAAAACATTTGTTAATGGTTGAAGCGACTCGGGGGGAAGGACCGGAGTGGGGGAGCCCTGGAGGAGACCCTTCAGAAGCAACCGGGGCAAAATCATCCGAGGAAAGGAGAGGTCACCTACTGAAGCCTGCCCTAGGGTAACCCAAGGGCGATTGAGCAGGTTAGATATTGTAAATAATAAGCTACTGCTGGAGTGATGATAGATAATAGGACTTTGGTGTTAACTGCTGATATACTCTTTACTATTGTCTGTTTTACCATGTCTTAGGTTTCTCTTAAAAATTGCAATCACAGTAAAAAAAAAGAAAATGTATTAACCAAAAAAGTAAAAAAAAGAAGGCCTAACCACCTAATTTTAACAAAATGTCTTCATTGTAAATTTGTATTTTTGCACAACTGTTGTGTTATGCAAGACTGTTCAATATGCTTTCTTTTCCATTACATGCCGTACGCCTTCTGATATAAAAATGTAAATTAAAAAATTAGATATTGTTGCAGCCGCTGCTGTTGCAGCGGCCAGAAAAATTTACCTTTGTTCCCCAGGCAGAAAGTGCCATAAAACATTGCCTCTTCTTGAACCCTAGTTGGTGGCGGATAATTCACGCAAGTCATCCGGCATTCACAGATAACATACAGCAGCGTGTGGACCAGTTTTAGCCGAAGGCAGCTCATCTCATCAGGCCTTTTTTAGTCGAATGTATCACCCAGTGTCAGTCCCTTCGGGATCCATCCCTCATTCATCTTTATAAAGGTGAGGCAATCTAGACTTTTTTGCCCTAGGCGACTTCTCTTCTCGGTGACAAAACCTCCTGCTGCACTGAAGGTTCTTTCTGACAGGACACTTGAAGCAGGGCAGGCCAGAAGTTCAATTGCAAATTGGGATAGCTCAGGCCACAGGTCTAGCCTGTATACCCAGTAGTCAAGGGGTTCATCGCTCCTCAGAGTGTCGATATCTGCAGTTAAGGCGAGGTAGTCTGCTACCTGTTGGTCAAGTCGTTCTCTGAGGGTGGATCCCAAAGGGCTGATGCAATGCGTAGGACTGAAAAAGGTACGCATGTCCTCCATCAACAAAACGTCTTTTAAATGTCCTGTCCTTGCCGGCGTGGTCGTGGGAGGTGGATCACTTTCACCTCTTCCCCTCTTCCCCTTGTGCTGTGACATCACCCTTGTTAATTTGTTTTGGACCTGCTGCATCCTTTTTGACTTGCGGTAATTTGGAAACAAATCGGGCACTTTCTGCTTATACCGGTGGTCTAGTAGCGTGCACACCCAGTACAGGTCGTTCCCCTTCAGCCTTTTTATACGAGAGTCCTGCGACAGGCACGACAGCATGAAAGACCACATTTGCACAAGGTTGGATGCCGAGCTAGTCATGTCCCGTTCCTCGTCCTCAGTGATCTCGCTGAAGATATGTTCTTCCTAACAGCCACGTACAACACCACGGGTACCAGATAGGTGACAACGAGCACCCTGGGATGCCTGTTGTGATTGGTCTTCCTCCTCCCCCTCAAAGCCACATTCCCCCTCTGACTCCTCTTCCTCACAATCCTCTTCCAGCGTTGCCGCAGGTCCAGCAAGCGATGCTGATAAGGCTGTTTCTGGTGGTGATGGTGACCACAACTCTTCCTCTTCCTCGTCACGCTCATCTAAGGCCTGATCCAGCACTCTTCGCAGGTCACGCTCCAGGAATAAAACAAATGGTATGATGTCGCTGATGGTGCCTTCGGTGCGACTGACAAGGTTTGTCACCTCCTCAAAAGGACGCATGAGCCTATAGGCATTGCGCATGAGCGTCCAGTAACGTGGCAAAAAAATCCCCAGCTCCGCAGAGGCTTTCCTAGCACCCCGGTCATACAAATACTCATTAATGGCTTTTTCTTGTTGGAGCAGGCGGTCGAACATTAGAAGTGTTGAATTCCAACGTGTGGGGCTGTCACAAATCAAGCGCTTCACTGTCATGTTGTTTCGCTGCTGGATATCTGAAAAGTGCGCCATGGCCGTGTAGGAACGCCTGAAATGGCCACACACCTTTCTGGCCTGCTTCAGGACATCCTGTAAGCCTGGATACTTATGGACAAAGCGTTGTACGATCAGATTACACACATGTGCCATGCACGGCACATGCGTCAACTTGCCCAAATTCAATGCCGCCAACAAATGTCTTTTGTTGTCACAAACCACTTTGCCAATCTCTAGTTGGTGCGGAGTCAGCCATTGATCCGCCTGTGCGTTCAGGGCGGACAGGAGTGCTGGCCCGGTGTGACTCTCTGCTTTGAGGCAAGTCAACCCCAAGAAGGCATGACACTGCCGTATATGGGATGTGGAGTAGTATCTGGGGAGCTGGGGGGGTGCCGTTGATGTGGACCAAGACGCAGTAGCAGAAGAGGACTCAGCTGAGGAGGTTATGGAAGAGGATGGAGTAGGAGGAGTAGAGGAGGTGGCAGCAGGCCTGCCTGCAAGTCGTGGCGGTGTCACCAACTCCTCTGCAGAGCCACGCATTCCATGCTTGGCAGGCGTCAGCAGGTTTGCCCAATGCGCAGTGTAGGTGATATACCTGCACTGACCATGCTTTGCAGACCAGGTATCAGTGGTCAGATGGACCCTTGCCCCAACACTGTGTGCCAGAGATGCCATTACTTCCTTTTGCACAATTGAGTACAGGTTGGGGATTGCCTTTTGGGCAAAGAAATTTCGTCCGGGTACCTTCCACTGCGGTATCCCAATCGCTAAAAACTTTTTGAACACCTCAGACTCCACCAGCTTGTATGGTAAAAGCTGGCGGGCCAAGAGTTCAGACAAGCCAGCTGTCAGACGCCGGGCAAGGGGGTGACTTTGTGGCATTGGCTTCTTACGCTCAAACATGCCCTTGACAGACACCTAACTGTGGGGAGATGAGCAGGAACAGCAAGAGGCGAGAGACGGAGTGGTGGAGAGTTGAGAGGGGGCAAGGAGGACAGCAGTGGTTGATGTGGATGAAGATGCTGGACCAGGAGGAGGATGGCGGCTTTGAGTTTGTGTGCTGCTTGTACTCATGTGTTGATCCCATTGGCGTTTGTGATGTGACATCATGTGCCTTCGCAAAGCAGTTGTTCCTAGGTGGGTGTTGGACTTCCCACGACTCAGTTTCTTTTGGCACAGGTTGCAAATGGCATCGCTGTTGTCAGAGGCAGACACACAAAAAAAATGCCACACTGCTGAGCTCGGCGGTGACGGCATTCTGGTGGTGGCAACAGCATGCATTGATTGGCGTGCTGTCTGGCTGACCCCGGGTGCTGATGCATGCTGTCTGACTGTGCCACTAGCTCGTTGCGATGGCCTCCCTCTACTTCCAACTCGTCTCCTCCTCCTCTCTGTCTCCCCATCTGAACTTTCCCCCTGTTCTTTTTCTCTTCTAGCGGGCACCCACGTGACATCCACGGACGCATCGTCATCATCATCACCCGCCTCACTTGTATATGACAACTGAACAAAGGAAGCAGCAGCGGGTACATCATCATCATCATCATCACATCGTACGTACATGTGTGTAATGCTGCCTGACTGAGACATATCCCTGTTATTTACATTCTCTGGCAATAATGGTTGCATATCCCTCATTTCTTCAAACTGATGTGTAAATAACTCTTCTGACTGATCAATTGAATTGGCTGTGGTACTCGTGTTGGTGGTGGCGGCAGGCGGGTGAGTGGTAACTTGAGAGGTGCCCGAAGCTAAGCTGGAGGAGGATGGTGCGTCAATGTTCCAAGCGGAAGCTATAGAAGATTGGGTGTCCTGTGTTAGCTAGTCAACTACGTCCTCTGAACTTTTCAAGTTCAGGGTAACTGGCCTCTGAACACTGGGCATTATTGTAGGGCCAAAGGGAATCACAGCACCACGACCACGATGGCCTCTGCGGGGTGTCCTGCCTCTGCCTGTCATTTTTTTTTAAATGTGGACTGTTGGTACCCCAAATAGATTGAATTGGTTGAACTTGGCACAGTACTTGTAAGCAAGACACACACTATGGGTAGCGGTCAAGCAAATGAACTTTGATTGACGGTCAGGCAAATGCACTTAGATTTAAGAAAAAAAAATTTTGGGTTTTTTAAATGTGGACTGTTGGTACCGCAAATAGTTTGGATTGGTTGAACTTGGCACAGTGTATTTTGACATTATGAGAAACATGATCTGTAAACTAAATTAAAATCATTTTAGGAGGTTAAGAGAAAAAGAAACCGAATGGGGGGATACCGAGCAGAGCACACCATCTAGAGCCCACTGGGAGACAAACTCATCCATTCCCCCAGTGGACAAAGCCAGGTGGTACTCTGCCCGGATACGGGAGCGCACCAGCACCCGGAACATGGCCTCAGGTGACAAGGGAACCCCCCCTATCAAACACTGCTTCCTGGACTTATATATAGCTAATGCCAGGAGCAGGTTGACGAGGAGGTCCCTGGCCTTATTGCCCCGGGACACTGGGCGCCCAAAAATAAAAATGTGATGGGAGAAATGCAGCCAGAACTGCAGGAGGAGGCCCCTCAAGAGTGACAAGAGGGGCTGCAGTCTGGCGCAACTAAAATAAATATGATACACGGACTCTCCCTTGCCACAGAATGGACAAGTGGAGGGAGAGTCCGTGAATTTAGCTAAGTACTCTCCCGTGCTCAGTGCACCATGGAGCACTCTCCAACTCAAGTCCCCGGTGGGTCGTATAACTAAATCAGAATAAAGTTCCCTCCACCAGGGCCTCTTGCCCTTGTCAGCTGGTAGGACCCGCCTCCAGATGGTATCGGGACGGGTCACGAGGGCAAGGAAGTGCACTGTATGGAGCACGAGAGAATATAAGCTCTTCCTCGGCATGCCGCGAAAGCATGCCGAGGGTATGTCCCTCAACTTTGAGAGGTTGGGGACAGGAGGAGCCTGAGGGGAAACACGGGGCTTGGGTCCAATGCAAACAGCCGGAGCAGGGGTGTTGAAAGGTGCATGTGGCACTCCGGCCTGCAAAGCCCCGCGAAGGAAGGTGCGCGAGTCGGGGGAGATGGCATCCCTAATCTCCTGGAGCAAGCGCCCTGAGACTTTGGGCGTCACATATCCCAAACGGAGCGCAAGCTCCTGGGGTGACACCCAATCAGAACGCCCGTATTCCAGGAGATCCCCGACTCGGGTCATCCGTGCATGACTAAGGCGGCGGATGATACAGGGGGACTGTAACATTGGAGCCCCCACTGCTGGATTAAATAGCAGGGGCTCCGTGAATATTTCATCCCCCAAAGGCACGCCCTGCCTGGTCACGGAGACCATGCTCCAGGCCTTGAGGGTTTCCTGGTAGTATGCCGGCAACACAGAGAGGTCTCTCCCAAACCCCTCGGGCCTGATCAGAAATAATTGCCGGTCATACCCCAGGTTGCGCAACTGGCGATAAAAGCTGGATGCCAGTGCGCACCACTGCGGAGAGGGATCTGCATATAGGTATCTCTGCAGGTACTGAAGGCGGAAGGTGGACAACTGGGAGCACACACAAACTACTCCCTGTCCACCCTCCACCAAAGGCAGACTTGCCACCCCTGCAGAGACCCAATGCCTTCCCATCCAGAGGAAATCTAACAAATTCCTCTGGATATTGGTGACAAACTCGGGGGTCGGACTCAGACAAATCAGCCGGTGCCAGATCTGAGAAGCCACCAGCTGATTCACCACTAGAGTCCGCCCCCTAAGGGAAATCATTTTTGCTAGACCCCTCCATCGTCCCAGACGAGAGAGGACACTGCCCTCTAACTCCCTCCAGTTGTCTGGGACGGAAGCGTCCGCAGCGGACAGGTAGACCCCCAGATATTTAATGACATCTGCCTCCCACATGATGTCACGAAACGTGGGAGGCAAAGAGTCTAACTGTAAATTACCCTCTTAAAGGCCTGTGCATTTGGACCAGTTGATCTGAGCGGAGGAGGCAGCTGAATATGCCTCCTGGCACTGTTTTGCCAGCTCAAGATCAACTGGATCCTGGGCCACGAGGAGCACATCGTCAGCATAAGCTGAAAGGACAATCCGCATGTCTGGATCTTTTAGCACCAGCCCTGTGAGCCTTTTCCTCAGTAGGCAGAGGAAAGGCTCGATGGCCAGTGCATATTACTGTCCAGACAAGGGACATCCTTGACGCACCCCTCGTCCAAATACCAAAGGTGCTGTTAGGGACCAATTGATTTTAAGTAAACACTCTGCAGAGGCGTACAGCGTTCTTATAAAGCCCACAAACTGTGGGCCAAAGCCGTACGCTTGCAGAGTGGCTATGAGGTAACCATGGTCCACCCTGTCAAACGCCTTCTCTTGAGCTAAAGAGAGAAAGGCGAGTGACAGACCAGTCCTGCGAGAATAATGCAATAGATCCCGGACCAGAAAGATACTATCAAAGATAGTCCGGCCCGGGATCGCATAGGACTGGTCAGGGTGAACCAATTCTGCCAGCACAGACCCAAGTCTAAGCGAGATGGCTTTAGCTACAATCTTGTAGTCTGTGCTGAGCAGAGAGACCGGTCGCCAGTTCTTAATAAACCGGAGATCCCCCTTTTTGGGCAGCAGGGCAAGTACTGCCCTGCGACAAGACAGGGGCATCTCCCCGGTCTCCAGGGCTTCCCCAAGGACCAGATGGAAATCAGGTCCCAGAGTCTCCCAGAAAAATTGGAAAAACTACAGTCAGTCCGTCCAGTCCTGGAGACTTCTCACAGGACATGGCACGGAGGGCTTCAGAGAGCTCTTGAAAAGATAGTGGTATATCAAGCCGCTCGCTTACACCCTCACTGACTGTGGGGAGCCCCTCCCATAGCACCCTGCAGGCGTCTGGAGAAATGGGATCCGGAGAGTAAAGATCTTTATAAAAGTTCCGGGCTCTATCCCGGATACTCTCCGGATCTGTAAGGGGGGCACCGTCTTCATCTAGAAGACAGGTGATGTGCCTACTGTTACCCCCCTTTTTCTCCAGTGAGTAGAAGAGGCGCGAGCCGCGGTCTAGATCTTTGAGAAAACCTAAGCGGCTGCGCACGTATGCCCCCTTGGCCTGGTGTCGTTCCAGGTCACAGAGGACACCATTCCTCTCTACATACTCGCTCTGCAGGGATTGGTCCCTACAAGTGAACAGCCTCTGCTCCAGATGGAGTACCTCCCCCCTGAGTGACTCCAACTCAGCGTCGCGCTGCCCACTCGCACCCTTGGTATATTCCTGACACAGAAGTCGCAAATGAACCTTGCCCACGTCCCACCACAGTTTTAACGTGGCAAAGTCCCCCTTGCAACCCCTCCAGTCCGTCCAAAACTCCCGGATCAATGTCACGAGCCCCTGGTCCTTCAACAAAGCATTGTTGAAGTGCCAATAGGCGGCTCGTGGCGCTGTTGGCGCTAGCGCCACCGTCACAGACACACAGTTGTGGTCTGTGAACGGAGCCAGCCTAATGGCACAAGAACCGACTCGTGACATATAGTGACTAGATATATATAGTCTGTCGATCCGGGAGTGGGACACCAGACCGGCTCTCACCATGACATAGGTGAAACCGTCTGATGCCCCTGGGTTCTGCTCTCGCCAGATGTCCTCCAGGGAGAAGCGGGCGATGATTGCCCGCATCGCTGACGCAGAAGGCGGGTACGGCTCTGGACTATTCCGGTCCAGAGCGTCGAGGGTGCAATTGAAATCACCCCCGAGTACCAAACACTCATCTGCGTCAACCGTCTCCAAAAACTGGGACAGTCTGGCGAGGAACCTCACTCTCTCGGGCCCTCCAGCAGGGGCATAAATATTAACTAGGTTAATGATGCTACCCTGCTCTCGGACCCGGAGGTGGATTAGACGGCCTGGGATAACAGCTTTCACAAGCAGCAGCTCTGGCTGAAAAGACTCTGAGAACAGGGTCACCACTCCACATGACGCCGATGTGAAGTGGCTGAAGAAGACCCTGCCTCTCCACTCCAGTTGCCACGAGGCCTCAGCCTCTGGAGTGGTGTGAGTTTCCTGCAGGAAGCTCACAGAGTACCCTCCCTGATATAAATAGGAGAGTACCTGGAACCTGCGGAAACTGTCTTGACAGCCATTGGTATTTAGCGTGCTGATGTGCAAAGCCATTACTGCGTGTCAGGAATTGTGCGTTCCTCAGACCCTTGAGACTGCTGATAGGACACGCACATTTTATAGAATTTCCGGACGCGGAGATGCTCCGCAGTCCCAGAATTCTTGGCCCTAGTGCTGACCACTAGATATTGCTGGAGAGAGTGGAGAATAAACGACATATTCTTCCACCTCTCCAAGGCCAGCCGCACCTTCCTTTTCTTTTGTCCATGAAGGGTGCTCTCAAGGAATAGATCTATTTCCTTGACAGGGATAACCCACCCAGAATCTGATGTTCCTTCTAGTGGGTCACCCCTGGGCTCCTCTTGGCTTGAGGGCTTTTACTCCATCCTCCCCGGCTGGAGTCAGTTTCCTCAGCTTTATTCTCAGGGACCCCCTCTTAGATGATACAGAAGGAGTCCCTTTAGCACCCTTCAAGGTAAATAATGGACCCTTGGATTGCTGCTGCACCCCTGTAGCTTCAGGAGTGCATTCAGGGGTAGCTGGCTAGACAGCAGTGGCTGGCATGGCTTCCTTAATGGAAGCCTTGGAGGCTTTATATGCCTCCTCTGCCAGTTCCACCGCTGCTTGCTCAGCTTGGATGGCACCGATGTTAGGGTCAGTGGACGGCTGAGGAGGGTAGACAGGCTCTCCCATGATGTTAACAGGAAAACCTGTTTTATCACCCTCCCCCATTTCCACTTCCCCTTGTGCCACATCCCCCCTGACAGACAACTCCATGGGGTCCTGAATGGGGGTCATGCCTATATTCCCCCCCTCCAGTAGTGACTCGGCCTGGGGCTCTAACAAAGCCCGAGGTACGTCACTAGAGAGTGACACTGGAGGAGGAGACTGACTGGTGCCCTTGAAGCTCAGCACCTCAGGGACACTGACTACCCATTCAGCAGGGGCTTTGTTGGGACCCCCCTCAAAGGCGAGAGGCAGAACCTGATCTTTCTTGTCTACCCCTGCCTCACTTGGGAGACCCTCTTGCCCCTGCTTTTCCTCCAGACCCTTTTCCACATTAACCCCTATAGGGTCTGGAGAGAGAGATGTGTGGTCTGGCACTGGCTGGCTGAGCTTAATAACCGGGCCAGACAATGTCACCGGATGAGGAGGAGATGTTTTGTTCCTCTTCTTGCTTTTAGAGGGAGGTGCTCCACTATAGAGCACTTCCCACTTATCAGCAACCTCCCTGTTGGTTTTATGCTTCCTCTTCCTGGGGACGTCACTCCTGGAAGAGGAGCTGCCACTAGCTGCCTCCCCTGCAGAGGGCTTATTATCCCTCTGCTTACACTGTGCCCCCACACTAACTGATGTAATTATGGTGGGGGCAGATTGGGACTTGGGAGATGCAGCTGTGACACTGGGAGGACCGGTGACATTCTTCCCCTTTTTCCCCGTGTCTGCAGTCTTGCTGGAGACCACAGACACAGATGGCTTTTTTGGGGAAGAAGGGGGTTTGGAGGCCGTGGTGGTGGCTTGAGGAACGGCCTCCTTGCCTGAGCTCTGTGGGGGGGCTATGACCCTTGAGGTCCCCGCTGTTATGGGCTCAGCGGGGATGGGTGCCGTACTGACGGAGGTGCCATTTGCAAGGGGCTGGGGCATGATGCTTTACATTAGGACAATTCCTACGTGTATGCCCCAACCCCTTGCAATGATAGCACTGCACCTCCGTAGTGCTGTAAAAAATCCTGTACAGCACCCCCTCAAATGGAACCCCAAAAGACCCCTCTATGTTTTCTGCGCCCTGAGGCAGGCACATTTGTACCTGCCTCTTGAAAGAGAGCACATGACGAAGTGCTCTCTCTCTGCACCCCAGGGGAATTTTAATAAATGGTGTTTTTACTTCCCCTAGGGTTAGCAGGTGGGGGCGCAGGAGGGAGTCTGGTAGGAAGGGGGGCACATTAGAGAGTGTTACTTTTGTGCCCAACCCTTCCAGGGGTTCTATTGGGACATATAATCCCCCCACTGTGATGCCTCTCTGTATAAGAATGTGTGCAGCAGCCAGAGTACGGGTAAAGAAAACTGCTTTCCCGTACATTTTGCTGGCTGCTACTATAACAGAGGGGCTGATGACATTAGCTGCAGCACGCAGATAGATATCAATGCTGTAGACCCCAGACATCTGACATTTAACCCCATGCTTCCTGGTGATCTGCCCCTCAGCCCCAGCGGTGGTATTACTGGGGCCAGCAGAAACCACCTGTGACCAGGTATTAGCCACAGGGGTAGGTCTGCTGGCAGAACCACCAGGAGCTGGGGCTGCCTTATCTGCCTGGGGCCTATGCTGTGCAGTGCTGCAGCTAGGATTTTCAGGGGCCATTATTCCCCCCTTTTGACCCCTGAGGCTTCTTAATGGTCTTATCCCTCATGTTTAGACCCTTTTTTTTTTAGTTTATTTGTTTTATTTATTTTTATTTTTTGTTTTATGATTTTCTACTGTTTTCTTTTTTTTTTTTAAATATAAAAGTGTGAAAAAAGAAACAAAAAGACAAAACTAAGGGAGACAAAAACTAAGGGAGAGAGAGAGATGATGTTTGGCAGTGGAAGGGTTAATGGCCTGTTGCAAGGTGTTACTAATTGCAACAACACAGAGAACACAGAGGCTTTTTAACCCCTCTGTGTCTCTGTGTCAGATGTTAAAAAAAGCCTTTTAAACAAAACTTCAAATTGTTTTCCCCCCCACTGCCTACAAAGATGTTACTTGTCTTCTCTCCCCCAAAACATAAAACCCAACACCAAATAAACAAAACTTTAACAAAACCTAAAAAAATAAATAAAAAAAAAAATAAAAATAAAAAGTCAAAGTAAAAAAGTTTCAGGAGTGAAGGTAAAGTGCTAAGGGAGGGGTGTGGCAAAGTATCCAGGAGACAGCTCACTCTCCTGGGATAGAGAGTTGAGCCTGATCCCCAGAAAACTAAAACTTAAATTAAACTAAGAAAAAAAACACAAAAACTCCCAAAAATGAACAACACCGTGCACAAAGTGCTTATTAACAGAAAGGTGTTAAAATAAAACTTGTATTTGAGGGACTAAGACCCTAAAAAGCCTTTTGTTTGGAGCTCAAGCATGCACACAACATGCTCTCTGGCACAGTACTTGTAAGCAAGACACACACTATGGGTAGCGGTCAAGCAAATGAACTTTGATTGACGGTTAGGCAAATGCACTTAGATTTAAGAAAATAAAAGTTGGGGTTTTTTAAATGTGGACTGTTGGTACCCCAAATAGATTGGATTGGTTGAACTTGGCACAGTACTTGTAAGCAAGACACACACTATGGGTAGCGGTCAAGCAAATGAACTTTGATTGACGGTCAGGCAAATGCACTTAGATTTAAGAAAATAAAAGTTTGGGTTTTTTTAAATGTGGACTGTTGGTACCCCAAATAGATTGGATTGGTTGAACTTGGCACAGTACTTGTAAGCAAGACACACACTATGGGTAGCGGTCAAGCAAATGAACTTTGATTGACGGTCAGGCAAATGCACTTAGATTTAAGAAAATAAAAGTTTGGGTTTTTTAATCGTGGACTGTTGGTACCCCAAATAGATTGGATTGGTTGAACTTGGCACAGTACTTGTAAGCAAGACACACACTTTGAGTAGCGGTCAAGCAAATGAACTTTGATTGACGATCAGGCAAATCACATATATAGTTGTGAGCGTACGAGTTGTTGCTAACGCTGCGGGCTCGCGTAGCGAGCCCGCGGCCCTCGCGAAGCGAGGGCACTGTGCCAGGTCGTCAGTTGCTGGCTTGGAGCGCCGCAGGCGCTCCATGCCAGCACCTGAGGACCTCGCAAAGCGAGGTCTTCAGTTGCAGAAACTGCGACCATTGCAAAATTTCAAAAAAAGTTTACGTCGCAACACATTACGACACTCGCAAACAACATACGACACACGTTCACACACATTACGACACTCGCAAACAACATACGACACACGTTCACACACATTACGGCCTCGCAACACTCGGACGCAACTCGCGAACATTACAAAATTAAAAACACAATACATACACACAGCACATATATAAAAAGCTTACCTACACAAACAGGAAGCACCCAGGACCTCAAAAATGCAACTTACAACTTAATTGCACTCAAAATAAAAGAGTTTAGACACTAAATAGTTTGTTAAGCGACACAAAAAATGGCCGACGAATAAAACGAAAACGAGGCTACACACGCAAACACCATACGAGACACGTTACCACACATTACGACTTCGCAAACATCGGACGCAACACGCCGACATACAAACATTTAAAACTTAAGAAAGACACACAACAAACACATAAAAAGCTTACCTACAGCAAGAGGAACCAGCCAGCACCTCAAAAAAACAAGTTACACCTACATTTAAATCAAAATAAAACACTTTAGACACTAATACCATCGCTAAGCGAGAGAAAAAATGGCCGACGAACAAAACGAAAACGAGGCTTCAGACGTAACTACACTACACTTACTCGCAATAATGAAACACATACTATGCGGAACGTATCACAATCATATTAAACACCATTTTGAACAGTAATACGCAGAAAATGGCGGATGGAACGCAAATTGTAAGCTGGAACACAAATAGCGCATGCGTATTGCGTTCTAACGGTCTCACTTTCCAGAACTTTCTACAAGTTTATAAATACTGCCTATTTCAAACAAAAAAATACATTTCTCCTCAGGTGATCAACGGAGTGACTTCTGAGATAACTGCTGCTTTTACTTGAGAAGACAATTCTTTACTAATTTACTACTTTGCATTGTGCAAATTACAACTGAGAGGTAAGCTATAATATATTACATTTTATTATCAGGACAGGTCAAACAAAAAAAAAAAAAATAGGATTTATGTAGTGACATATATGGCACATTTATGTGTATAGGCTCAAAAAAAAAATACGGTTCATTTAACAAACACAATTCAATATTAAACAGAGGTTTATGTATAGTGACATGTGACACGCACATATATGTCTATAATGTATAGTGACATCTGACACGCACGTATATGTATAGAATGTATAGTGACATGTGACATGCACATTTATGTCTATAATGTATAGTGACATCTGACACGCACGTATACGTATAGAATGTATAGTGGCATGTCACATGCACATTTATGTGTATTGCCCCTGCATAGTGACATGTGACACGGACATATATGTGTATCATGTATATTGACATGTGACACACACATTTATGTGTACTGCCCCTTCATAGTGACATGTCACACGGACATATATCTGTATAATGTATAGTGACATGTGACACCCACATTTCTGTGTATTGCCCCTTCATAGTGACATGTGACACGGACATATATGTGTATAATGTATAGTGACATGTCACACGCACATTTATGTGTATTGCCACTGCAACAAAATTAGCTTAAAACAAAATCAGTAAACAACTACATTTAAATGACATTATATGTCATGTATACTGATATGTCACACGCACATATATGTGTATCATCTATAGTTACATCTCACACACACACATTTATGTGTGTTGGAAAAAACAAATATAAGGTTAATTTAACCATTTAAATATGAGTCATGTATACTGATATGTCACACGTACACAAAATAATTACATTAAACTATGGAATGTGCTTCATGTATGTGACATATGTGTGTAGCCCCCAACAAAAAATAAGGTTCATTGAAAAAAATTACACGACTATATTTCAATGACATTCATTTACTTCAATTCAATAGATCATATAAAGCTGAATCTTTTTATTTCTTTCAATATTCAAACAGACTCTGCATCAATAGCGTCTCTCAACAATTTGCACCGTGCACTGTGAAGCACAATCCCTTTTAAAGAACACCAACAAAGAAGAAGAGGTAAGATACAATAAGACATTACATGCTCAAAAGGCCATGCTTTGCTACATGAAAAATTATAAATATACAAATAACTATTTCACTTTCTTTTTCAAAAAGACACTACAAGAAGACCGGCGCATTAACATTGGCAGGAGGGGACCGTCTGTCATTCCAAACTTCAAGCAAGGTAAAGTATTAAGTATAAACAAGAAAGAACCATGAGCCTCATTCAATTGCGACTTCCTCAATTGAATAGGGCTCTATATAAGCACATAACATATTTTTATACATAACTTTTTAGTTACTGAACTTCTAACCACAATCAAGGTTTTCAATAACTAAAAACTTTGCTCAATAAATATGTTATGTGATTATATAGAGCCCTCTTCAATTGGCAAAATTGCAATTCAATGAGGACCTATATATCTGTAATGGCCAAGGGCCTCACTCAAATGTGATTTGCCCATTTCAATAGGGCTCTATATAAGCACAGAGCATATTTTTTAAAGGAACTTTTTCTTTTGTGAACACGTTGCTTTTGGATACAAGTTCACTAAATACAAAATTACGTAAAAAAATATGCTCTGTGCTGATATTGAGCTCTATTCCATTGGCCAAAACACAATTGAATGAGGAGATCACAATATAACAAATGCAGTAACCAAAGGCCCTCATTCAATTGCTATTTTGGGCAATTCAATATGGCCCTCATTCAATTGCAATTTGGCCAATTGAATAAAGCTCTAAAAAAGCACATAGCATATTTTTTAAAAGAAGTTTTTAGTTAGTAAACATCTATCCAAAAGCAAGGTTTTCACTAACTAAAAACTTCTTTAAAAAAAATATGCTATGTGCTTATTTAGAGCCCTATTCAATTGGCCAAATAGCATTTGAATGAGGCCCTAAGGCTATAAATAAGCACTTTTAGGCCCTTATTCTATTTTAACAAATATATGTGATGATGTGCTTATTTACAACCCTATTCAATTTTCAACATTGCAATTCAATGACGGCCTTAGCGTACTATTACATTGTAAAAAATGCAATTGAATGAGGGGCAAACTATGCAACATATGGTACACACAAAGGCCCTCATTCAATTGCAATTTGCCCAATTGAATAGGGCTCTAAATGACAACATAACTATTTTTTTAAAATAAGTTTTTAGTTACTAAAAATATATCCAAAATAAAGTTTTTAAATGACTAAAAACTTCTTTCAAAAAATATGCTATGTGCTTATTTAGGGCACGATTCAATTAGCCAAATAGCAAATGAATGAGACACAAACTGCTACACACAAAACTGAATTTCTTATTCAATGTTTAACAACCTATAAGCCTTACAAAGAAGAAAAAATAAGAATAACAAAAGTGTTGCGCACCTAATAGCATTTTACAAAAAATCACACAAACTCATAGGAAACTAAATTAACATTCTTCTTTAATGTTTAACAACCTATAACCAGTACAATCAAGAATAAATAACTTTTGCACAAGTGGTGCGCACCAAACAGGATTGTCAAAAACTAACACAAACACATAGCAAACTACATTAATTATATTATTTCATGGTTCACTAACTATAAGCATCACAATAAAGGTTAAATAAGTATACCACAAGTGGTGTGCACAAAACATAATTGTACAAAAAATAACATAAACACATAGCAAAATAAATTTATATTCTTATTTAATATATCACAACCCACAAGCCTTACTAAGAACCTTCAAGAACAATAACAAAAGTTGTGGGATTGTACAGAAAGTAAAAAAAAAAAAAAGATAGAAAAAAATAACCATAACTGATACAATACAGTCAAATTAATACATTTTTCAATTATTTAAAAGACATTTCACTCAAACAACATTTTCTATTTTATATTACAACAGATACTGCGTGAAGACAATCGGACGAGGACTTTTTCCACAGGACTGGACCATCGGACGAGGACTCGCACCAGACCAGCAGACGAGGAATTTCAACACAGGACCAGACCAGCAGACGAGGAATTTCAACACAGGACCAGACCATCGGAAGAGGACTTTCACCAACGGACCACAACATCGGACGAGGGATATCGCCACAGGACCACAACATCGGACGAGGGCTATCGCCACAGGACCACACCATCGGACGAGGACTTCCAACAGAGGACCACACCATTGGACACCGATTTTGAACCGAGGACCAACAAACATTCGGATTTAAATCACACTTCAACCAAGGTAAAGTATAATAAGTACTAAAGTATAAAACTAAAGAAACTGCTTTCAGTTGCATCTGTGTCAACAGAAAAATAAAATAATTAATTTTATATCTCCCTTATTTTATTTAAATTGCTACTATGCAATACATAGCTCAATAACCACATCACTTTTTTTTTTACCAAAGAAGTTTTGCAGTGGAAAATATCTATCCACAAACAACGTTTTTAATAAATAAAACCATTATTTTAAAAAAATATGTTACATGCTTATTTACAGCACTATTCTATTGGCCACATTCTTAGCCAGTGAGGACACGAATTATAAATTTAACTAAATATAAATGATACATTCTAAATATAAATGATACCTTAATGATTTGCCTTTTAGTTCACCAATTGTGCACAGGAATCTTTAATATGAATTACAATTTTAAATATACACAATTACATTTACTTTTTTTTCCTTTACAGATTAATATGGCTGATAACGAGACCAAAGAAGAGAAGAAAAGACGTCAAACTAGAGAAAGACAAGAGAGATGGGCCGCCCAGCAGACACCGGAGGAGAAAGAAATTCGACGAGAAAAAGAACGCAAAAGACTTGCAAATAAAAGAATATCAGCTGCAAAAATGAAAGATACAACCAAAAAAAATAAAAAGATAATAAAGCATTTACAAACTGTTCCTAAAACATCAGATGACATTTTACAAGATACCAGTCAAGACAGACCAAAAAAAGCAACTACAAAAACAAAGCATTTAAAAACTCTTACTAAAAACTTACAGGACATTTCAACCAAACAAGTCCAACATATACCAAGAAAAGCTACGAAAAAAAAAAAACATTTAGAACCTGTTGTTGAAACATTTCATGACTTTTCATCTGATGAATATGAAAGTCAACATCCAATATGCTTTGCAAATTGTCCTTTACTGAAGTCTTTAGCAGTAGAGGTTCATAGTTGTGGGGACATGACTACTCAATGTCAATTTTGTGAGGCTTATTATTTTAAACAGGAGAGACCCCGAGATGGACAATTTATTAGTTGTTGTCAAAAAGGAAAGTTCAAACTTCCAGAAAGGAAACAATTTTCAACCTATTTACAAAATATTATAACTGAACCTACTTTTCCAAATTACAAAAATTTTAAGACAAACATAAGATCCTACAATAGTGCCATATCATTTGCATCTATGGGGGCAACATTGGCTGCTAATGTACCAGGACATGGTCCTTACTGTTTTAAAGTCCAAGGACAAATTTATCATCGGACTTCACATTTACATCCAGAGGAAGGAGAGCAAAGAAAATTTGCTCGACTATATGTCCTTGATACAATGGAAGCTGTTGACCAACGTATGCAGATGGAAGAAAATAAAAAATGCTTACCCAGTGTTTTTATAGAGCTAAATAACATTATGGACAACAATCCCTACAGTAAAGCTTACAAAAAATTGGCAGAAGTAGAAAATGAACAACTACTTCATGCACAAAGACATCAATTACCCATGCCAAAGGTTAATATGGTGCTTAAAAGAGACAGACATACTGATAAACGTTGTTATAACTTGCCAACATCAAATGAGGTTGCAATGGTCTTTCAGAATGATGAAGGAGAACCACAATTTCAAAGAGACATTAGAGTATATCCCAGAAATGAGGACCAACCATTTATTAATATTAATATCTTAAGTCCAAATTTAGATCCAATGACATATCCCATCTTTTTCCCACACGGAGAAGCAGGTTGGCAACCAAAATTAACCCTTCCCAGTTACCCAAATGCTAAAGCCAGAATCCGAAATAATGTTTCTATGCTTGAATTTAAAGTTGCTCAATATGCCATTAGAGATGAATTTAATCCAATTTTATGTGGTGGGAAACTAACACAACAATTGATTATTGATTCATATTTGCAAGTTGAGGCAAATAATTTAAACTTTATAAAATATCAACAAGATAAACTACGTGTAGAACAATATTGTGGACTCATGGACTATGTTGCTGACGTGGCTACAAGCAGAGACATGACAGCTGGCAAAGCCATCATTTTACCATCTTCCTTTCAAGGATCTCCTCGAAATATGAGAGAAAGATACAATGATGCTATGGCTATTGTGACAAAATTTGGAAAACCAGATTTATTTGTGACATTTACATGTAATCCACAATGGCCAGAAATTAATCAAAATCTACTTCTTGGACAAAGTGCTTCAGATCGACCAGATTTAGTAGCCAGAGTTTTTAAGATCAAATTAAATAAATTAATATGTGACTTCACTATAAATCAGTTATTTGGCAAATGTCTTGCTTATGTATATACCATTGAATTTCAAAAAAGAGGCCTTCCACATGCACATCTTCTCATAATACTTCAAGAGAAAGATAAATTAGATACTTCGGACAAAGTGGATGCAGTCATAGTTGCTGAACTACCAGATCCAGAACTATATGGTAGACTATATGAGATTGTTACTCATCGCATGATTCATGGACCCTGTGGAGACCTTAATCCACAATCACCATGTATGGAAAATAATCAATGTTCAAAAGATTTTCCAAAAGATTATAGAGACAAAACATATGCAAATTGTGATGGATATCAACTTTATAAAAGAAGAGAAGGAGATAGTGCCATTATTCGTGGAAAAATAGTGGACAATAGATATGTAGTACCCTACAATCCACATTTACTCATGAAGTACAACGCCCACATCAACGTAGAAGCCTGCACTTCCATCAAATCCATTAAATATGTCTACAAATATATTTACAAAGGTTACGATGCAGCTACTGTAGTCGTCAAAAGTGCAGACAACCCTGAAAGTAGTGAGTTAGTACATGATGAACTTGCATCTCATGTAGATGCTCGCTATGTCAGTGCGCCAGAAGCTATGTGGCGGCTTTTAAAATTTGAAATGCATGATAGATCACATGCAGTATATAGGTTAGCAGTACATTTGCCACAACGACATTTAGTCTATTTCCATGCTGGAAATGAAATGAATGCATTGGCCCAAAGTGAAGATCGTCACACTACACTAACTGCATGGTTTGCATTAAATTCCACTGATGCTCAAGCAACACAATACTTATATATTGAAATTCCATATCACTATGTTTTTGTGAATGGATTATGGAGAGCAAGAAAAACCAGAGGCAATAAAATAATTCCACGAATTTACACAGTCAGTCCAAGAGATGTTGAACGATTTTGCTTACGGATATTACTTTTAAATGTTCCAGGAGCACAAAGTTTTGAACAATTAAGAACTGTTAATGACATTGTAAATGAATCCTTCCATTTAGCTGCAAGACATAGAAACTTACTCGCTGAAGATACAGAGTGGGAAAGATGTTTAGAAGAAGCAGCACAATGTCAAATGCCACGACAGATGAGAGAACAATTTGCTTTTATTTGTATCTTCTCAAATGCTCCAAATGCATTAGCTTTGTGGGAGACTTTTAAAAGTAATATGGCTGAAGACTTTATGCGACGATACAATGAACCCATTGCACACTTAAAAGCCTTAATGGAAATTCAAGAAGTCTTTTTAACTCATGGATTAAGTTGTGCAAGTTTTAATTTGCCTGATCCAGGTCTAATAGATGACATTAACTTTGAAGACTATGACATTCAACTACAAGCAGAAAGAACAGAAGAAAGACTTGCAACTTTAAATACACTACAATTGCAAGCATTTCATGCCATTAAAAATGCTATAGATGATGACATGGTGACAGAGCGTTATTTCTATCTTGATGGACCTGGCGGATCAGGGAAAACATATTTGTACAATTTATTAATGAGTTCAGTACGAGCACAAGGAAAAATAGCAATGGCGTTTGCCACTACTGGAATTGCTGCACTTTTATTAGAAGGTGGAAGAACTGTTCATAGTGGATTTAAACTGCCAGTGCCTATTTTGGAAAATTCTGTGTCAGATATTCGCATGACATCCTTACAAGCAAAGAAATTGAAGAAATGTAAATTAATTATAATAGATGAGGCCACAATGATGTCATGCTATGCCCTCCAATGTATTGACCGTTTGCTTCGTGAAGTCATGGATAATATTTTTCCATTTGGTGGAAAGGTCATGTTGTTGGGTGGCGATTTTAGACAAACATTACCTGTCGTTGTACATGGAAATCGAACAGACATTATTGAAACATGTATAAAGTCAACTACAGTATGGAAACATTTTACCCATCTTTAACTGCAACAAAATATGAGATCAGAAGGCCAAACTGATTTCAATAATTGGCTTATTAAAATTGGAGAAGGCAGAACAGAAAAAAATACTACATTTACCTAACGACACTGTAGAGATCCCACCTCATATGATTTGTCAACAAGATATTATATCGGCTATATTTGAAGGGAGCATAAATAACGAAGAATATTCCGAGCTTGCCAACCAAGTTATACTGACGTGTAAAAATAAAGATGCATTAATACTCAATAATGAAATTTAAAAAAAAATTAATGCACAACAAAGAAATTATCACAGTGCTGATTCTGTACTTGCTGATGACAATGAAAGTCAGGCAAACTTTTCAACTGAATTCATTAACTCTTTAACTCCTTCTGGAATGCCACCACATATTTTGCAGCTAAAGAAAGGTGCAATTATCATGTTACTGCGAAATATGAACCCCAAAAAAGGCCTATGCAATGGCACAAGATTAATTGTTGAACAATTAAAGGACCATTTTATAGATGCTGAAATTTTAACTGGGACCCATAAAGGAGAGAGAGTTTTCATACCAAGAATAGATTTAGCACCAAGTGAAAGTAGTCTCCCTTTTATACTTCAAAGAAGACAATTTCCCATTATTATGGCATTTGCCATGACCATTAATAAATCACAAGGTCAAACTTTCAAATCTGTGGGTATTTACTTGGAAGAACCAGTTTTTGCACATGGTCAATTGTACGTTGCGTTGTCACGCTGCAAAAATCCACAGGCTATTAAAGTTTACATTGAAAACAATGAAAGTCAAGGTGATTTATTAGAAGATGGACGTATTTTTACTAAAAACATTGTCTACTATGAAGTACTATGACTTTGCAGGATACAAACTAAAGCCATGCAAACATTTTGAAAAAACATTCAAAAATACAAAACAATTGGTTGTTTAATTCAGTCATAATTAATGGAAGTCATGTTTATGGATAATTCGCCTCACAAAATACTTGCCTTGCATTTCTATGAAAAATTATGTTAAAATGTTAAGTCACTATGTTAATGTTTCTAATGTTACAAGTTTAAAAACAATATTTTCAAGTTATTTCATTCAACATATTACAAAGTTCATGGTAAGAGCTCAAGCACCTTTTAAGTCACAATGTAAATATTCTATGTTATCTTAAGATTACTACCTACATTAATGTTTATCGCCAGTTTAAGTGCTCAGTAATGAATTACTTTAATTATGTACGGTTTAAGTAGAGTTTTTAATGTATGCCTTCCTCTACATTCAATGTATATTAAACTTAACAATTATTCTGATATAAATTGCATGTTAATACTGATTAATTTCAAGTTAAACTGTTTTTACATTCAAATGTTAATACTTTTAATTCAAAATTATGTTACAAAATGTATTTACTATGTTCCTGTTTATAATGTTCAAAATTAGACAAATGTTTTGCAAAAATTACAAAGTTACATAAAAAATAAAGTTCCGTTTTAAAAATATATACTTTCAAGGTTATTGCTTACATATATTTTAAACTTCATGTTAAAATTTGGTACGTTTAAAAAAGTCTTTTTACTTTTTACTTTTCGATGGATTATATGTATATTAAAGTGAACAATTCTTCAGATACAAATTTCATTTTAAAAAACCATTACATCAACGTTTTACAAAAATACATGTTCATATCACAATACTTACAAGGGTCAAAAATATATTTAAATAACTAAACAACTTCACAAACATATACATCACATTGCCGTCATTTTTTGACGGGCAAGTCGCTAGTGCACTTAGATTTAAGAAAATAAAAGTTTGGTGTTTTTAAATGTGGACTGTTGGTACCCCAAATAGATTGGATTGGTTAAACTTGGCACAGTACTTGTAAGCAAGACACACACTATGGGTAGCGGTCAAGCAAATGAACTTTGATTGACGGTCAGGCAAATGCACTTAGATTTAAGAAAATAAAAGTTTGGTTTTTTAAATGTGGACTGTTGGTACCCCAAATAGATTGGATTGGTTGAACATGGCACAGTACTTGTAAGCAAGACATACACTATGGGTAGCGGTCAAGCAAATGAACTTTGATTGACGGTCAGGCAAATGCACTTAGATTTAAGAAAATAAAAGTTTGGGTTTTTTAAAAGTAGACAACTAGTAAAAAATATTATATTGTATGCGTTGTGCACACACAGTATAAGCTGTGAGCCTGACACACACACTTGCAAGCAGGGGCTAGCAGGGAGACAGGCAAATTAAATTAGATTACACAGAAAAAAAAAAAAAAAATATGATGTTATAGCCCTAAAAAGGGCTTTTTGGGGTGCTGTGTTTACAGCAGAGATCTGATGAGTCCTTCAGCACTGCACTGGACACTGAATAAACTTGCCTAGCTATTGATTTTCCTATTCAATCAGCATCACCTACACTCTACCTCCTCTCTGTAATACTGCAAGTTAGTTATGATTCCAAAATGGCTGCTGTCCATGAGGTAGATGGCTCTGGAAGGGAGTGTATGCTGCTGATTGGCTGGAATGTGTCTGCTGACTGTGACATGCAGGGTCAAAGTTTGCTCAATGATAAAGTATTGGGGGCGGGTCAAATCTCGCATATGTTCGCTGTTCGCCGCGAACGCGAACATGCTATGTTCGCCGGGAACAATCCGCCGGCGAACTATTCGCGACATCTCTAGTGATAGATGTAAGATGGCTCTTTAAGGACAATAGGCTGGTGCAAGTGAAGGTGGCTGTGTAGCTGTAGATGATCATGCATATGGAGAGTTACAACGTTACACATAGAATGAAATAGCTGGGTATAAGGGTGAGTATATTCTGTTTGCCCAAAGGCAGTTCTTTTTAAAATCTTTACTTTTAAGCTATTCTATATAAAAAAAATCTAAAAGTCTACTAAATAGGTGTACACTTGGGATCTGCAAGGTGTGAGTGCCTGCTGTGGGCATCTGCTCAGCATGTATGCCTTCTTGGGTGATGTACACTCTGTATTTCTGCTAGTGAGTGCATGCCAAGAACCCCTTGACTCGTGGACTCTTTTTGTGAACAGCTGGCTATAGACGAACACTAGCCCATTTGACTACCAAACCCAAGTTCTATCACAATGGTCATGAGACTTGCCGTAAAGGACTGTGACACTATTGTCACTAAGTTGCTGAGTAATATTGGGCCTCAAGCCCTGGTCCTTAGCCCTGGGCTTCAAAGAGTCATTCCACCAAGTCATCTGGGTCTACCAGTCTCAGTGTAATTTTTCTAATTTATGACCATTTATTTTGTATTCAAAATGTGAATTAAAGTGTAATTACATTGGCCAATAAAAATATGTTGTGGTTAGTACAATGTTAAGGCTGATCAGTAACCACTTACAGTAGCTGGTCATGATATCCAATTTGCTCCTAGTCACCAGGACTGGCAATGGTCCCAATGGGGCGCAAATTTATGTCAAGCAGTAGATTAGGTTCCATAGACTTCTTTGGAGATTTAAGAACATGATTAATATACCATGTATAATTACCAAGGCTGTCAAAATCAGCAACTGAGACACTTGTTTCAGCAGACAACATTTAAGCAGTGTTGAGTGTTCTCAAATTATAGCCATTTGATTCTTTGTCTTCTGGTTAGCCACATATTAAGAGATACTTGACCCTAGTCATTGTTCCTGACCCCCGCCCCCCATCCCCCGGAATTCCAATAGGAGATGGAGTGTCTAAAACTCCTATGGAAATCCTGGTCAACCAAAAAAAGAAAGTACATCCTGGACACATCACAAATCTATTAGCAGACTCCCCTCTGACTTAATTACCATTTTCATCCAAAGGGTGGTTGGCTAGGGAATGGGTAGACCAAGCCACACAGTCTCCTCATACCACAGGTCTGCCATTCTGTTGTCCCCACATTGGATAAAGACAAAGACCCTCACCCAGACACTATCTCTCCCGCAGTTACACAACCTAAATACTCCCTGCTGTGCCCATATCCTGCCAGAGGTAACTGTTTACCAGGAAGCTAAACTCCTTGGCACCTAGGGTGAAGAGGAGACGGAATGACCCAAAGTCCCTGTATACAGTCCTGACCAATGTAGGGTAGTTCAAAGGGGGTATAAGGTGGGATATGTATGATTGTCCCAGGAAGGAGCTTGTTGTGATTTGTGATTTCACTGTATAAATATGTGACATAACAAATTAAAATTATGCTCTGCATGGGACCCAAATGCATGATGCTTAATTTCTAGGGAAAGCATTTATTATTTCTCATAATAATATTTTAATTTCTGCAACTTGTCTGGCTACCAGGTAACTTATCCTGAACTTTGCAACATGGTCTGGAGAAATTGGTGACTTGTCCTAGCCTCCGATTGAGCTATCCTGCATGAAGGGATCAAAAGAACGACCTATGGATAGGATTGGTCTTCTTGGCCTTTTCAAACCCAATGAATAGTTGGTTGTGTCAGTGATACCCTGTGTTTGTGGCTGCCGAGGGGACCTTGTGTGTTTGTGTGTCTTTATGGGGGACCTAAACTGTGTGTGTGTGCCCATGTGTACTTGCTGTGGGTACCAGTTCCATGTGTGTTCATTTGCTGGAGTGATCTGCTCCTTGTGTGTGTCTACTGTCGGATTCCCCTAAATTTTGGTGTGCAACATCTTTCTCATTTACTCCTACTATTACTGTTTCTCATTTACTATTACCAGAGTAGCTGGACTGCAAAAACAAAACACTGCAAGACTCTGATTTAGCCAATTAGACATGCTTGTTGTGTTAATTACCAGTGTTATAGTGACCCGGGTCAAGGAACTTGAACACCATTTTTGGCTGAAAAAAGAAACATTTAAGGTTAATTATCTAACACTATTTTTTTCCCCAGCTATGCCATATTACAGGGTACAATTGGCCAGAAGTTGCTCAGTATCCCGATGACATGATCTTCATAGGTAAGAAGTGGGTAACAGGTGCAGGGTCCCTACAGTCTAGTTAGATAATTATTTCCATTGTTCTTGTGAGAATTAACAGATTAGAAATGTAAGGGCTGTGAGGTTTATAAGGTGGAGCTGAGTCTTGTGAGTGACATACACTATAAGATAAAGACAGAAAGGAATTAAAGGCTGGAACAGCTGGCACCAGATGGGCATCGGCCGTAACACCCGCAGCATTGTGCCCGGTAAGTCATGATATCTGACTGGGATAGTAATCATTTTAGTGGTAGGGAAATAACATATGTAATTAAGAGAAATAATATTACATAGTTATAATATTTTAAGCACTGGCCTCTGATAAAGGTGCCGTCAGGTCCCATATATTGTAACAGCACCTCTATGCCTTTGTCTGTGACTTTAGTTGTGCTAGTATGTTATTTACTTTTATATCTGTTTCATGTTTCTATGTGGGTTATTATATTCCAATAGATATGAGCATGTCTGCAGTGTTATTATATTTCAATAGACATGAGCATGTCTGCAGGGTTATTATATTCCAATAGGCATGAGCATGTCTGCAGTGTTATTATATTCCAATAGGCATGAGCGTGTCTGTAGGGTTATTATAATCCAATAGATATGAGCATGTCTGCAGGGTTATTATATTCCAATAGGCATGAGCATGTCTGCAGTGTTATTATATTCCAATAGGCATGAGCGTGTCTGTAGGGTTATTATATTCCAACAATAGATATGAGCATGTCTGCAGTGTTATTATATTCTAATAGATATGAGTATGTCTGCAGGGTTATCATATTCCAATAGACATGAGCATGTCTGCAGTGTTATTATATTCCAATAGACATGAGCGTGTCTGCAGGGTTATTATATTCCAATAGACATGAGCGTGTCTGCAGGGTTATTATATTCCAAAAGGCATGAGCATGCCTGCAGGGTTATTATATTCCAAAAGGCATGAGAATGTCTGCAGGGTTATTATATTCCAATAGGCATGAGCGTGTCTGCAGGTTATTATATTCCAAAAGGCATGAGCGTGTCTGCAGGGTTATTATATTCCAATAGGCATGAACTTGTCTGCAGGGTTATTATATTCCAATAGGCATGAGCATGTCTGCAGGGTTATTATATTCCAAAAGGCATGAGCGTGTCTGCAGGGTTATTATATTCCAATAGGCATGAACTTGTCTGCAGGGTTATTATATTCCAAAAGGCATGAGCGTGTCTGCAGGTTATTAGATTCATTCATCAGCTCACAGAGTGTGTTATGGGATCAGTTTAGTGTAAAAGAAAATACACGTTTAGAAAAAGATAATAATAATAATAATAATAGTAAGAAAGAATTGTTAATAAAATCAGTAACAATAATGAGGCAAATGTTTCATTTATCACAGCAGACAGTGTAATGATAACACAGAGAGGAGAGAATGGAGTGAGAGATAAATAGATAGATAGATAGATAGATAGATAGATAGATAGATAGATATAGATAGAAAGATAGATAGAAGGATAGATAGATAGATAGATAGATAGATAGATAGATAGATAGATAGATAGAACGATAGATAGATAGAGGGATGGACAGATAGATAGATAGATAGATAGATAGATAGATAGATAGATAGATAGATAGATAGATAGAAAGATAGATAGATAGATAGATAGATAGATAGATAGATAGATAGATAGATAGATAGATAGATAGATAGATAGGTGGGATATAGATAGATAGATAGATAGATAGATAGATAGATAGATAGATAGAAAGATAGATAGATAGATAGATAGATAGAGTGATAGATAGATAGATATATAGATAGATAGATAGATAGATAGATAGATAGATAGATAGATAGATAGATAGATAGACAGATAGATAGATAGATAGATAGATAGATAGATAGATAGATAGATAGATAGATAGATAGATAGATAGACAGATAGACAGACAGACAGATAGATAGATAGATAGATAGATAGATAGATAGATAGATAGATAGATAGATAGAGTGATAGATAGATAGATAGATAGATAGATAGATAGATAGATAGATAGATAGATAGATAGATTACCTGTATACTGTATATATGGATAATCAGAGTATTGCAGTATATATTGATACATTTTTGTGACACGCTTTCCCCACGTGAGTTTGTTATGTGTTGCTCAGAATCCCTACTCTGTATATCCCGATGTTAAACCTAAACCCGTTTTGTTTCTTACTTGATAAAGAGAGGCGCAGCGCTCAAAAACTTGTCACTGACTAAGTGTTTGTGCAATAGAAAGGTATCACCTTATATATATGACACAACATTTTGTTGTGCAAACTCTGCATTATGATCGGTCAAGTGAGAGACACACATTTGAGCTGACAAGACAGAAGATAACAATTTGCTTTCCTAAGTTAAGTCTTCAATCCTTCAACGAATGTGTCAGCGATGTATATAATGCTACATTGTATGATTATATATTATTATAACATATATTTGTTACTTACAAAATGCCCAGTGCCCAACCGGCCATCCTACTGGGTTTTCATGTACAAATGCTATATAGGACCAATAGAGCGCCTCAGAAATGTTGCTTTTTATAACATTTTAATTTATTTTCGAATTATCTTCAAACTAACGTAAATGTACTGTACCAAACATTAATTAAATGGGATGCTGGATGAAACATCTTCAATAGTTATAATAGCCGTGTCTACATACGCTCGGATTACTGTTAGGGAGGTTAACTAATAAACTGAACTTTATTTTGATATTCATGGGAAGAAACACAAGTAATATGTGAAACTGTATAACACTGTATGTGTTTTTTGTTTGTCACAATGAATAAGTGATTTAGGCTTCATCATTATGATGAGGATCTCTCAGTACTATGGAGGGGGCTTCAGCATCTGTCCATTATTATTTAAGGCAGAGTTTTGCAAATTAATGTTTTCTGGGACCCAGTTAGAATTACTGTATGGCTATATCCAAAATGGTACAAAAATCTATTAAATTGACCTATTATATGTATCCTTGGGTGCCTAACACCCCTTAATTTTTATATAAGAAATTTTATTTTATTAGGATACTATTGATCCTGGAAAAGCGACAAAAAAAAAAAGTGCATGCTAACTTTTTAACTCAATGCCAAAATTACAGTACTTTGAATATTGCAAATATGGAGATAATAAGTTCTATTTATAATAGTACAGATCAATATATTCCCAGACTTATATGTTACTGTAATAATAATTATAGACAATAAAGATAGCCATCCCTATCTGCAATAACACTTTCTGCCAACCATTCATCCAACCAAACCATGATTCCCAATAGTCTATAGTGCCAGAATTTTCTTTTAATTCTTGACCAAGATTAGAAAATTTCTGGATTGCCAGTGTGATCTTACCATTTGGACCTGTATTATCAGGAATGTATGTACAACATGTGCTAGTGTCAGGAAGCATTTTACATACTCCACCTTTTTCTGCAAGGATCATGTCTAATGCCATGCGGTTCTGGAAGGCCATGTGTGATGTAGCCTCTAATTGTTCTGCAATGCCTTTTAAGGCATCCTTAGTGTAATTGACAAACCGTTGCTGGTTATAGTAAATATAATTGATCCAGGCAACATTCTTGTTTACACCAATCATTGGTATGAGTGACTCGAATCCTGCTGCTACTTGGTTACGGGCTTTAAATTCATCGGGCACCCCCCTTGGGACTCCAATAGAATCTATGTACACATGGGAATCAAAACTTTCTCTAGGTTCAGATGATGATGTATGTCTCTTCCTTCTGGACTGTGTCTGAGGAACACTATCAAGATCACCATAATAGGTTGGAACAATGTGTAACGGCATTATGGCTTTAGCCAAGGTACATTCCCCACGCCATACTCCTGACAGTCTTACCCTGAGTTTCATATCTCCACACAACCAATATATGTCCCCCAAAGATCGGGTCTGATTGACTAGTAGTGTGGATGACCCATCTCTATATGTGTGACAAAACCCACTTGGGAACTTCTGCAAGTTGAACCCCTGAGAAACGTTTCTCCTGTAACAAGTATAATTTCCAGGGTACACAGTTATACCTCTCCCTGGGTGGGGATTACTAGTCATCACAGGGTACATTTTCCTCCATTGTTCACACTCATCTTTATGTCTATATGTTTTGAACAATTTTAGAAAACATGTCTCTTCTTGCAAAGGTATAGTCAATGGAACAGTACCTAAATGAGGCCTAGCATGGCCACATAGATAACAGTTGGTCTTATTACTTTCTTGTACATTGTATTTCATCCATTCCAACCATACATTGAGGTCTGAAATTCCAGTCTCAGTAGCTAAAGTGTCCTCATATGTTGGGTCACCAGTAGCAGTAATTGTTCCAATGATCTGGGGCCCTGGCTTCAATGTCTGTAATGCCAGAGGTAAGTCTGGGTGCTTATATAGATCTGCTATCTTAAACTCGCCCATTAATTTAGCACCTTGTCCTCTAGCCCAAGTCCTCAGTATATATGTATCTGCATCCATGGGACAAGGGTTTTGTATGGTTAGAGTCAATTGCATATCAGAACCAGATACCCCACTATTCAGACATCGACCAGTCTTTATTAGAGTCATTCGGTCGAGGAGGGATCTACTTTGGTCATCTTTTTTATCTGCGGCACTTTGAGGTTTATACCCCTAAAGTGTTCCAGTGCCCCATCCCACTGCCTGCCATGTTTCACAGCGTCTTCCAACAGTTTCATCAGTGAGACATATGTATATATCTCTCTTGTATATATCACATTGTTCAGGGATTGAAGGGCAAGAAACAATGTCGCAAAAGTCAAAGGTGTATGTGGCAACATGTGTATTACGTGAATTATACCAAAAAGTGATACCATCTTTACCTTTTGTAATGGTTGCCTGTTGAGCAATATTTGAAATTATCATGAGGGACAGGACAAACCACTTAATTATACTCATTGTGTTGGTTCCTGATCATCAGGAGGAGGAACCTTTTTGCAATGGGATGCGTGGACCCAAGTAGCTTTCCCTTCCAGCTTAACTGATGTAGCTTTGATCAGTAGCACTTGGAATGGGCCTTCATATCTGGGTTCCAAGGGGGTTTTCCTCACAAATTTATTAACTAGGACCCAATCTCCAGGAAGTAGTTGATGAGTACCAGTGATTACTTCCGAATCTGGAATAGAAGAGAATACTTGTGGATGGATTTTAGTCAGTGCGGTGGACAGTGCAATCACATAGTCAACAAGTACATCAGATTTAAGTTGCAATTGCTGAGGAAAGTAGCACCCTAGCCTAGGAGCAGACCCAAACAAGATTTCATGGGGGGACAATGCATGTTTCCCTCTAGGGGTATACCTGACACTGAACAAGGCTATTGGAAGACTTTCAGGCCATGGCATACCAGTTTCTTGTGACATTTTCAACATCCTAGATTTCAAGGTACCATTCATACGTTCCACCTTCCCACTACTTTGAGGATGGTAAGGCGTGTGAAAGGAGAGGGTCACTCCTAGGGCTGTCCATATTTCTTTGGCCAGTACTGCTGTAAAAGCTGGTCCCTGTTCACTCTCATTGACTTCAGGGACCCCATATCTGCAGATGACCTCTGTTAATAAGCGTTTCACTGTTGTTTTTGCTGTCATGTTTACAACTGGGTAGGCTTCTGGCCATCCTGAGAACATGTCCTCGATGACTAATGCATATTCATACTGGCCACTCTTTGGCATCTGAATGTGATCAATTTGTATCCTCTGGAATGGATATAATGATTTTGCCAAATGTCTCTGTGGTGGTTTCTCAGTGTGGCCTGCGTTGCACTTGGCACAAATACTGCATGATTTACAGTAAGTGCTTGTCAGAGTAGTGATGCCTGGGGCCATGTAATACTTATTTATTAAGTTATTCATGAGAGTCTTTGACAGGTGTGCTGGCCCATGTGCCCATTGTACTGTTGCTGGGTACAAGCTTCTTGGCAAACACAATCTCAGATTGTCAACATATAGTCCATCTTCCAAAGCTGCTCCCTTTGCCTTCCACTTGTTCACTTCTTCTGGACCTGCCGTCTTTTGCAATTCTTTGAGCAATTTTAAATCTGTTGGCAGAGTCTGCATTGTATAAATGTTTATTTCTCCATCCACCTCTCTCCTTTCCATTTCCTGTGTTGTCATTGCTGCTTGCTTAGCCGTCTGGTCTGCTAGATGGTTTCCTCGTGCATTGTCTGAATTTAGCTTCCCATGTGCCTTTACTTTCAGTATAGCTACTTCCTTTGGGAGTGCTAAAGCATCTAGTAGTTCACGGATGGCTTTGACATGCTTCACTGGAGTGCCTGCGGCTGTCATGAATCCTCTAGCTCTCCAGATTACTCCAAAGTCTTGAGTCACTCCCAGAGCATACCTTGAGTCTGTATAGATGTTAGCTCGGACTCCTGTCGCAATCTCACAGGCCTTGGTCAATGCAATCAACTGTGCTTCTTGTGCTGACATGGAGGGAGGTAGTGAGAAGGCTCGTATCACATCTTTTTCCGTAGTCACAGCGTATCCTGTGTGATATTTTCCATTCTCATCAGCATACCTTGATCCATCTACATACATTCACAAAGTGTGAGGTCTCCATTTCCATTTGCTGAAGGCAGTCATGGGGTGGATTTGTGAGTCCTGGGACTGCATATGGGTCTCTGGCTTGTCTACTGGGAGTGCTGTCTGCTTGCCAGTGGAGATTTTTCTTTTCCACTCCTTCCTCTTCCAACTCCTCTTCCTCTGCAGATTCCCACCATTTTAATGCAGCTCCCAATGTCTTCCATCCATCCGGTGCGAACTTGGATACTGCAACATGTGGAAATTCTGTATCCCAATGCTTGTAGAGCGCTTCTGCTTTTTGCAGGAGCTCCACCGTAAATGTACTATCACCTGCTTCATATTGGAAATCTCAGCCTGGAGATTGTTTATTCCACAGCGTGCAATATAGAGGGTCTTGTGTCTCATCTGTGAGCGTCTGGCTGTTTCCACCACCTTCCAGTAGACGTCTTTTTACATATAGATTGGTTATTCCTGAGTTTGGGTTCAAAATCAGGCTGTACCAAAAGTATCCATTTTCCTCATCTCCCCCCTCTGGAAATGGTAAGAGAGTGGCTGGATTGAGAACAAAACATCTTTGTAACATAACATTGTCTGGTAGAAGGAGGGAACATTGAAGACGGAGGTGTCTGGCTGTAGTCATGTGCTTAGGTTGTGTCTGCTGTATGATGGCCGCAATATCATGTGGTGCCAGAACTGTCAGAGGATAGCCAAGGACTATGTCACTTGTTTTGTCCAGCAAGGCATGTGCTGCCAATGCTGCTCTGAGGCAAGACGGTCCTCCTCTTGCCACGGCATCCAATTGACATGAGAAATAGCCAATAGGCCGTTGTCTGTTTCCATGGGACTGTGTCAAGACTGCCATTGCATGTCCTTCTCTTTCGGATACAAACAGCTTGAATGGGAGATCATAGTTTGGTAATCCTAGTGCTGGTGCTATTGAAATAGCTTTCTTCAGGGTGTAGAAATTATCCAGGGCTGTCTGTGTCATCTCATATGGCTCAGTCTTTAATACATCATACAAGGGTTGCATTCGAAGGGATGCTTCTGGGATCCATGCTCTGCAGTAAGATATTAGACATAGGAAAGCATGCAGGGGTCTATGTCCTTCAGGGACTGACATGTCTTCTATTGCTTGCACACGGGCGCGTGTAAGATGACGCACACCTTTTGACAGGCAGTGTCCCAAAAATATGACTGTCTGCTTACACCATTGTAGTTTGTCTCTGGATACTTTGCATCCTTATTCTGCCAAGTGTCTCAGCAAGCTTTCTGAGGTCCTTGTGGCTGTGGGAAGGTCTTCTGTACACAGCAAGAAATCATCAACATACTGCAGCAATACAATGTCAGGATTCGCTTGTTGCCAGGAGTCAAGGATATGGCTCATAGCTTTGGCAAACTGGCTGGGCGAATTCTGCGCTCCTTGAGGCATTACAGTCCATTTGTATTGATTATGATCATGCGTGAAAGCAAACAGATACTGGCAAGAAGAATCAAGGGGAATACTGAAGAAAGCATTTGCTAAATCCACTAAGGTAAAGTATGCAGCTGCTGGAGGTATTCCAGAAAGGAGAGTGTTCGGATTAGGCACTATAGGAGTGTCTAATATGGTTGCTTCATTGACTGCTCGCAAATCTTGCACCATACGATATTTTACTGGTTCTTCTTTACTGGAAAGAGAGGCGTGTTGCAAGGTGACGTACACGGGATCAACGCCCTTTGCTGCACTAATCTCTCTATCTGCTAAGAGATCGCATCTATTTGTGCTGGCTTCAGAGGATACTGTGGCTTGCGTGGTAACTCTGCTCTGGGTTTTAGTTTTACTGTAACTGGTGGCACCTTTAGGTGTCCAATATCTTCTGGTCCTTGTGACCAGAGTGTTGCTGGAATCTTGTCCAAGATATCATCTGGCCCTGTATTACAGATGCTATTGGCATCTATGTGTAGTAATATGGGCAGTGAGCAGAGTGCTGACGTGTCAGTGACTTGTAGAGGTGAAGACACTTGTACAGTTCCATCTGGGGTGAATGAGATAGATGCTTGTAGTCGGGAAAGCACATCTGCACCTAACAGATTTATAGGGCATGTAGAGGATACTACAAATCTTGCAAGCAGGTCTGGAAATGGGCCTATTTGCATAGGTTGGGTTAAATGGTTGGAGATGGGGACACCATCTACTCCTACACAAGCGACATCAATGTCAGACAGGTAAGATATATCGGGCAGATCTTGTTTTCTTAAAATGCTTCTGGCTGCACCTGTGTCTATGAGAAAGGTTGTGGGCGTCCCCTCTATTGGTAGTGTCACAATAGCTTGTGGTCCTACCTCGCCATCCCCTGAAGAAACTGCCAGAATAGGGGACACTGACACAGGCTCACCCCTGTCCTATGCTGTAGCTTGAATCACAGGTGCTGCATTAGTATCATCTGTCTGCTGTCTAGGTCTTGGCTTCCTTGGTGCCTTGCAATTCTTGCTAAGGTGTCCTGATTTCCCACAATTAAAACACTGTCTTGTTTCTTTCCGTGGTGATTGCTCAGAATTCACCATAAGTACAGCCGTCTTCTTAGATGCTGATGATACAGGTTGTTTAGCCGCCGATTTAGCAACCAGCAGTAAGGTGTCTAAAGGTAATACTCTATATTCTGGTCTGGATGTCAATAGGCCCTTTTGAATTGTCTCATGTAATCCCAGCACGAAAGCTGTACTTAACATCTGCGTATGTGTTTTATTATGTGGACTGAAGCCAAGGTCTGTAAATACTTGTGTGAGTCGTGCGTGAAACTTTTCTACCGACTCGTCTTTGTCCTGTTTGATATCTTGTAAATTAACTGCTTGATCTGCCAATTTATCCTTTGCCCAATATCTTAACAGATCAAAGAACTGTATGCCTGATGTAAAGTCATGCTTTGAACGATTTGTACCATAAGGATCTATTGCATTCCGCATAATAGGCCAGTATGAATCTCCTGCCTTGATTTCACACAGGCTAACAAGATCTTCCCAGGCTGCCGAGTATGTTTTTTGGATTTGTACCATTTTCCTATAGAAAGGCATAGGTTGTTTTTCAGGGTCTGGCAATGTGTTTATAAGGGAGGTGGCTTGTGTCGGGGTAAATGCAACGTTCATTAGACTTCCCCTTTTCGTGTTCCTCCTTTTGGATTTCACTTTTGAATTGGATTTCCTATCCGTCCACTCTACCGCCGCCTCTCCTCCCCTTATGTCATCACTGGATTCGTCTGAACTATCTTGTCGATGATTGATGGGCAGAGCTTGTGCTTCCAATGGTGTTCTGGGCTTGGGGAGGGGGGCGAACAGCGGGCTTGTGGAAGAGCTGTGTGAACTATGTACACTATGGGGCCCAGCACTTGCTGGTGGATGTTCTGTTACAATTGGTGCCTCAACAGATGGAAATATCGGATATGGGGAATACAGTGTCCCGTTTGGAGTCAATACTGGATACAAGCAAGTGGGGTGTGTTTCTGGAGTGGTAGGAGTAATGGGCGGAGCCACTTGGACAGGTGATGCGACGAGTGTCATCATGTTATGATGGGCAGTATTCGGGGGTGAGTGCAGCTCCTCCCTCGTGTGTGTGTGGGCGCAATCTTTTGATTGTGGTTGGGTGGAATGTCTTTGTTCGGCAGTATGTAATGGTTGTGGTACATTAAAGTGACAGGGGTCTTGTATTGTAGAGGGGACAACGGGTGAATTCGGGGGACTGACCACTTCACATGGAGCATGATACACCAAAATTTTTCTTCCTTTCAATTCAATCTCCTTTTCTATCCACCCTTCCTGTGCAATTGCTCTAGCCACTTTGTACCACATCTCTGCACTATGCAACAAACCACAATCTTGTAACTGTCCTTTGTTATCTCTCAACACTTTATGCCACTCTTCTGCCTTCAAATGCCCTCCTACGACACTGGTAATTCCACACACTTTGAACATCTTGTTGCATCGGCTCACTACAGCCTCACCCCCCCTTTTCTTAACTATATCCCGGGCCAACACGCCCTCACTCAATTTAACTTGATTCTGCCCCATATTTCTATATGAAGCAAACACGTATTTAGCAGCAGGTGTTTAACGAAGTAGTAATACAGAGAAAGAGAGAGAGAGAGAGCAAGTCTGAGAAAGGCTTTGAAGAAGAAGATCTGACTTGTTCGACTGCTACGAACGGGTTAATTCGTACGTCTTCTCTAAACTCAGACCGTGGTTACCGCCCTCCTGGGACTATAGGAATGTACCTTGCAGTGTGTAACCACTTAACTGCTGGTAAGGGATAGCAATGAGAGTAGTAGACAGAGGCATGTAAATCAACAGGACATAATCGTATCACATTTATATCTTGAACTATTTACTTTTTAAATCAATCTCCTCCCAGGACACACCTACTTTTACACAAACATTATTTCACGTGCGACATCATGAAAACATGAATAGAAAAAACTTACTGTATAAACTCTTCAATGTATTATAGGAGTTTATACAACCTTAAGCATTGATATAGAAATAATTCTCTTAACTAAGATACGTCCTTGAAAGAGTTAAACAAAATGGGAGGGGGTGGGAGGGATTTCTCCTTTCTCGCAGTCTGTGTCTTTTGACCTTGAATCACACACAGCTGCACAGAAATCAGCTTTCAGCTTCAGGGAGAGAAATTCTAAGCTACATTTCTCACCAAAACATGCATCACAACCAGCAATGACTTAGCATATAACATTATAATCATCAAACCTTTTCTGCAGAAAACTTTAGATTCAAAGATATGTGATTCGGTATTATGCACTATTATGTGCTTACAAACCGACACCGTCAGGGCTTATCGTGCTTTACCACACTACCAATCTGCCACTGAAGTATGTGTCACACACACACGTTTAATCACCCGTAGTGAATGACAAATGTCTCTTGGGGTTACCAAGGCTACTAAGGCTTAGGACATCATGACCCCCAAGAGATATTCATCTATCCAGCATGCATAGACCCTTCCCAGGAAAAAAATATGCAATCCCCAGGGCAAGTATATGCAAGCCCATATGTGTGACGTCTCTGGGTTATGTGCGTCTCTGGGCACAAGTCATCCGTAACCAAAGAGTCACACATACACGTGTATGTGTCCCCCGAACCACAATATCTAAGAAATCACAATCGTTCAACCCACACTACCAACAGACACACACAGGCACACACAGGCGACAGATATCACTATATCTTGTACAGGATTCAAATGGACTTGAGGCAAAATATCACCTGTACTTTTTGTAACCTCCCCTACAGCGGAGCTGGACAACGGGCAGAATCCCAAGAACAGGTCTACACGGATAAGGTACTAATCATGTCCTTACCGTGTACCGGAGGTGATCAGGCTCTGCTTGTTCTCATAAAGTCTGTCCGAATTCCTCTTGTCCGCTGCAGTTCGGTTAAACCTTAAGTCCCTGTTCGGCGCCATTTGTTTTGGTAAATAACAAAGTATTTTTCAGAAATATCTGTCCCTGGCCAAATTACCAATATTTATATACTGTGCACACCTTAGAGAAATAATACACCAACACAGAGTTCTGGTATACAGCTTTCTCTCTTCTAGTTTGATTACGTCAGCCATCATTTATATAGTTTTTAGTAATCAGATAAAAGTTACAATTAAGCAAAACATCAGGTTTATTCAGTAATTCATTGGTTCTGAGGTGTCCGATAAGGGAGGAAATGTGGTGTTAATAAAAGAATCAGACTATTTAAAGATGTGTGAAAAAGTCTTACTTGATCAGGACACCTATAAGGAGTTGAAGGAAAATCCTACAAAGAAATTTAGAAAAGAACTATATGAAATTCTCTGTTATGCTAAAGAAAGAAAACTAATAGATCAACCAACCTTAGATTTCCTCCTACCAAAATACATCACAATTCCAACTTTCTACACAGTCCCAAAAGTACATAAACAATCAAGTCAAGTACCAGGCCGCCTGATAGTGTCAAATAATAATTTTTTATCAGAAAATATAAGCAAGTACATAGATGACCATATTAAAGAGATGGTAAAGGTTTTGCCATCATATTTACAAGACACTTTAGATGTACTTAAACAAATGAATGGCATCAGTGTACCTCAAGATACTTTGCTCATTACCATTGATGTGGAGCAATTATATTCTTCTTTACCACATGAAAAAGGCATTAAGGCAGTTGATTTATTTCAGAGCATCGAAAATCAGATGGATGAAGAATTTAGTGAATTTATTGTAAGACTGCTTAGATTTACTCTAAGTAAAAATTATTTTCTGTTTAACAATCTCTGGTATCAACAGATCAAAGGGACGGCAATGGGGACGGCCTGTGCCCCTAGTTATGCACATTTATATTTGGGAAACTGGGAACCTGTGGAGGTGTTGACTGAATCCAAATCCAAACAAAACCATACAGATAAAATCATCCTATGGCAACGGTTTATAGACGACATATTGCTGTTTTGGTCTGGCTCCCAAAGAAATTTTGAAGACTTCATTAAAGTATTAAATCAGAATAATTGGGGCCTGAAATTTACATATTCTTTGAATAAGAATAAAATTGAGTTTCTTGACTTAATCCTAATGAAAGATGAACAAGGGAATATTCACACCTCAGTGTTCCGAAAACCAACAGCTTCCAATTCCCTTTTGCATTGGTCCAGCCAACATCCTGTATCGCTTAAAGCAGGAATACCAACAGGCCAATACCTTAGGTTAAAAATAAATTGTGACGACATAGAGGAATTCAAGAAACAAGCGAAAGATCTAAAAGTGAGGTTTAAAGAAAGGGGATACCCGAATCAGGTCCTAAAAAGAGCCTTCAAAAAAAACACTAACAAGTGAAAGGGAAGATCTCATTTACAAGAAGAAATATGAAAAAATTGAAGAACAAGATCATACGATACGGCTAGTGATGTTCTATGGAAGTGACTGGGAACCAATAAAAGAGATTATACAAAAACATTGGAATATTCTCAGAGAAGATGAAACACTGAGAGACTATATCTCTCAAAAGCCAAGCATAACGTATAAGAGGAACAAGAATATCAAGGATACGCTGGTTAAGAGCTTTTATAACCCAAAGAAACCAAAGAGGAATTGGTTAACAGAAACCAAGGGCCGTTTCAAATGTGGTCATTGTAGAGCCTGTCAGTATATCCAGCCTAGTAAGATCTTTGAGGATATAAATACAGGCAAAAAGTATCCAGTCAAAAATTTCATGAATTGTGAAAGCACCCATGTAATATAAGTCATGACGTGCCCTTGTCAGAAATTTTATGTAGGCAAAACATTCCGCCAACTCAAAAGAAGAATACTCGAACATTTGTATTCTATTAAAAAGGGCATTGATACTCCTGTTTCAAGACATATGAAATACTTTCATGAAAATAAACCAGAAGCCATGCAATTCTAAGTTTTAGAGAGGCTATGGATTAGTCCAAGAGGAGGTGACACAGATAGAATTTTATTACAAATGGAGAGTAAATGGATATTTACATTAGATTGCAAATACCCTAAAGGCCTTAATGAAGGTTATTCCTATTCAGCTTTTTCATAGCTTAAGTGTTTTACTTTTAGAGAATTTTTTTTTGATTTCTCAACTTTAGTAATGACCTATATTGCAATATAAAGTCACTACTTTTTTTTCTGTAGAACAGTATATAAGAAATTCACTTTTTTTTTCTCTCTTTTGGTCTCATTATATTAAGACCTATTAAGATATTGATACACAACAATTTTTACACATTTTTTAATTTATCACTTATAGTTATGAAAGTGATCAAATTAGTTAAGTGTATACGAGCACTTTTCTTCTCTCCTGTTTATTTAATATGAATATATTAATTAATTAACAGCATTAGTACCTAATGCAGTAAATTACACTTGCACCAATAATCTTATATTATTTTATAGTTAATATAAGTTTAATAGCTTCCTTATAGAAGCTCTGAGAATTATATTTTTTAGTATCCCTTTTGGACATCCTTACACTTTTCACAAAAAGAGATTTAGTACACTTTTTTATGAATTATATATTTCTAGTAATTGTAATATATAGGTAACCAACTGTTTATGTTGAATAAATATAAGCTAATAAGTAAAATCAAAAGCTATATAGAAAGATCTATTGAATAGAGTAAAATGAGATTGAATAAAGCTTTCTGGTTTCAATTTGCATAATAATGCTAAATAAAGTTTGTTTAAAAGGAGGCTAAATAAAGTTAATTGAAATGAACATAATGTTGCGCAATGACAACATTGCGCAAACGCGAACGTCATTACGTAATTACGCAAAACCCGGAAGTAACAGGCTTTATAAGCCAGTGTGAAAGCCAGAGCAGTATAGCCTTAGAAAAAGTCCTGTAAAAGGGCGAAACGGACCATTGGCACCTAGTTTTTTCAGTGGAACAGGCCCTTATCTCCCCAATATGGCTTAAAGGATCTTTTGTCAACTTTTTTCAACTTTTTACAAAGGGACAAAGAAACATGGAGAGAGGGAACTAAATAGCAAGTATTTTTGTTTGCTACATGTTATCACCCTCTCACTTACGTAATTTATTCAATTATATCCCTATTACTTCTATGTAATATCTTTTTGCATCAATATATAGTTGTTTTATTGACTGAATAGATTCCCTATTCTTGGAAGATATAGAATGCCTGGGCTTCCACAATACAGTTTGTTTTTAATATATATAGTGTGTGCTGTTTTATCTCATATCCTTATTTCAACTCTATGATTATCAGTCTATCCTGTGTTTACAGGACTATCAGTATAGGCTGATATATGAGAGTTGATTTGCCTATAGTTATTATTACAGTACCATATTAGTCTGGGAATATATTGATCTGGACTATTATAAATAGAACTTATTATCTCCATATTTACAATGTTCAAAGTACTGTAATTTTGGCATTAAGTTAAATAGTTAGCATGCACTTTCTTAATTTATTTTTTCGGCGCTTTTCCAGGATCAATAGTATCCTAATAAAATAAAATGTATTATATATCCAAAATGGGCTCTCAAAAAAATCCAAGTGCAACAAATCTCATCCCCAGCCTCAATGATGCCTCTATAAGACAGTAGGTACAACCTGTTACTGATATAGTTATCCCATAGTGAAGGCCATTACTTACACAAAAAGAGTGTGACATAAGATGGATTTTATAAGCAGAACAATACTTCATTTAACACAAGGTCTTCCTTACCTATTTTATTTCAACTCTAGACACAGAGCATCTCACCAAGAAAGTTACATTTTAGAACTAGTTATAGAGCATCACCATGTTACAGCAAAGGGGTCATGCCTTTACAAGGTGAAGAGAATTAGGAACCCACTGGAGCCTTCATTTTTGTGGGTCAGTCATGTTTTACTAATACATGTATGTTTTCATGTGTTTAATAACCAGTGACCAAAAAGATCTTGGTTAAAATCTATTATAAAAATGTTCATTGTTCGTGCTGGTTCCTAATCCCAAAGAGAGTCAGAGCTTCCAATACTTTATGTCACCTCACTGCTTAAATATATTTTAGATTGTGTCTTTTTTTATCTTTGTGATTGTATTTCCTCTCCTAAACATTAATATTATCATTATAGGAGGTCCCTGCATTACTATCATATTTAAAGATAACCTGTAGTTAGAAACGGCTCCAAAGGCTTTTTGTATGAGTTTGTTTTTATGTTCTTTTTGTTTGAATTAAAAGAAATAGCATAATAGCTTCTGTAATCTATTATTACAGTATAGAGGTATTATTATTATTATTATTATTATTATTATTATTACAGTATTACACTGTATTATTATTATCAGATATGAGACTATATATTATTATTATTATTATTATTCATGGTTCCAGGTTACATACAGTTTATTAACAGGGGAACGCCTGTATATAATAAATGTAAAATTATCAATTGCTATTTTTTTTTAACACAGATATTGACATGCGCAGAGTAACGAGTCTGGAGAACCAAACTATAGGACATGAATTCTTTCTTCTTGGCTTCTCTGACTTCCCAAAGGTTCAAATTATATTATTTGTGGTATTTTTACTTATTTATATGATGACTTTGACATGGAATCTAATCATTCTAGTTCTTATACACAATGACCACCGTCTCCATACCCCAATGTACTTCTTTCTTGGCCACCTAGCATGTATAGATGCCTTTTCTTCCACTGTCACTGTCCCTCGAATGATTGTTGACTTGCTTTCCAAAATGAAGTCCATTTCCCACATGGCTTGTATAACTCAATTTTTTTTTTTCCTTTTGTTTGCATGTTCTGAGGTCTTCTTGCTGGCTGTGATGTCCTATGACAGATATGTCGCCATTTGCCAACCACTGCATTACACCTCTATCATTTCTTGGAAGGTTTGTATCCTGATGGCATCAGGTGTATGGGCGCTTGGATTTGCCAATGCTTCTATACACTCCATTGGTACACTCAGACTGACTTTTTGTGGAGAAAATATTATTTATGGTTTCTGTTGTGATCTTCCTCTGTTATTACAGCTCTCATGCACTGACATTTTTATAAATTTCCTAATTATATACCTTGCATCTTTACCTATTGGATTTCTTGCACTCGCAGTAACCTTTATTCCATACATGTACATAGTCAGGTTGATCTTGAGGATCCCGACCAAGGAAGGGAAACATAAAGCTTTCTCTACTTGTACCTCACACCTGACTGTTGTCTCTATCTTTTATGGAACTCTTATGTTCACATACTTTCATCCTACTCCAACTCACCATGATATTGGAGAAAGAATAATATCTGTCATTTACACAATAATTACTCCATTATTAAATCCTCTCATTTACAGTTTAAGGAATAAGGAACTGATAACAGCACTTAGAAAACTTACAGAGAAATCTCACAAACATTAGGATGAGATTTGCAGATAAATATAAGATTACAGAGATGGATTGTCTTACGTTATATCTACAAGTAAAACCCATTAGAGCTATTGCTAGAAGCATGTAATCAAACTTAACAGATTTATCTATTTATTTGTTTTGTACGTTTATACAGTGAAAGGAGCGATCTAGTGCAATCAAACGTGGGAGTAAAACAGAACAAACATTTACAAGAACAAAAAGGATGTTTTCAACTTGATGTTTAGTACTTATAGATAATATATAAGCTCCACAAATATATATTTTTAATAAACTAGTCAATTTATATATTATTTGCCAAGCATGTGACGGAAGGATCTCATGTCTTCCATGGTCAGGAGTCAACCTGAGGGAAATGCTTCTGGGTGTGCTGTTGAAACAAATATGGGGTATCAAACTTTGATTCCCAGGGTTCCATGCCTTTGGAATCTACTTCTGCTGCCAGGATTCTCAGAGTACAATAACTATGCTGTACAACCTTAAGTCCTAGAGTTTTATAAAACGTCCATTCTTTTCAGCTGCTTCTTGTTTAGCTGCTAGATTCCTCATGTTGCTCTTGTTTCTGGTTTTGATATTTTCTCTGTTGATTCTGTTGTCTGCTTCCCATCTTCCCAATTTTGCCTGTCGGACACTCGTCAGTTCTGATCTTCTGATATGAATCTTGATAAAGCTCCTACATTGTATGGTAGGTCCTGAAATGTTCAGTCTGAACTCTGATTCTGGGATTCAGGTTGGTCTTCCCAACATTTCATTGCCCCTAAATGGTCTATCTCCTGATTGTTACTAACCCCCAACATCACATCTTACCACAAGGAGCACCCTCACATTCAAAAAAAGAGGGAGTTGGGAAGGCAAACATGGCAGACACACATGTACGTATATTTCTGTTTCTGTGAAATGGTGGAGAGGCTCTGGAATCTGGCTTTGTTATTTGTTTCTTTTTAATTCTCCTTGATGAGAAGAATTGACACTCTCCTCTCACATTATATTTAAATATGCGTTAAGGTGATTTGAGAATCTATCCATTTTTTAATCTTAATGCAGTTTTTGATACCTGTAAATACTTTATGTTCAAACATATAAACTTCTAAACTATTTAATTCAATATTTTTCCAGCAGACATTTAAAACAGCATTTCATAAATATAAAGATTTTAGATTTATGAAACTTAGTGTGAGAGTGGAAAGTGTTCAAGAGATGGTTTCTTTAGAATACAATTGTTTTTTGCATATTTAAATGCAAAAATCATTTTTTCAGGGAAAAACATTGAAAAAATGTGCGTTTGGGTTGAAATAACTGTCAGAGTGTTGGAAAAATAATTGTAATGGGATTGGATTAAGAGAACATGTAGTGCTTTGGAAGGATGACAGGAGTGTATAAATGTCTGTTACAGGAAGAAGTGAGTGAGACTGAGTGAGAGTGAGCGAGTGAATGAGTGAGTGAGAGTGAGTGAGAGTGAGTGAATGAGTGAATGAGTGAATGAGTGAGTGAGAGTGAGAGTGAGTGAATGAGTGAGTGAATGAGTGAGTGAGTGAGTGAGAGTGAAACTGAGTGAGAGTGAAACTGAGTGAGAGTGAGTGAATGAGTGAGTGAGAGTGAGAGTGAGTGAGAGTGAGTGAGTGAGTTAGTTGTCTTTGAGAAAATACTGAGCTCGGACATTTGTGGTCTGCCATTTGGATTTTGTTGGTTATTTGCAGGGAAAGGTTTTTCTTAATGTTACTGATTTTCAATTTAACCTGGATTTAGAGGTTCTGGGCTATATTTTCTGCAGATTACAAATAGATGAATTGCATGTACTTCTAAAAAAGGGGAGAAATAAAGGTATGGGACAGGAAGCATATAGTGAAAGTTTGTGTGAGAGGAAAGTAGAAAGCTTACAACATCCCTTCCTATTCCCAAGCATATTTCTTTAGCAAGGTATATAACAAACTAGTAAAATTAGCAGCTGGGAAAGCCATGGAAATTTAAAAAAGTGGAAGATTATGTTTATGAGTACAAAAATCAATTTTGAATTGGATACATAACTTCATGAGAGCTGGTTTGTACTGTTATGTTCAGTGGAGACTGGTGAGGGAGGCCCTTCAAAAAATGAAAGATATATAAAATATATAAACTCTTGATGGGCGACCTAACAGCTGACTATCTTGAGATAGATGAGCACATTATACTGGAGGGTAAAACCCGCAATTCCATTACAAAGAATATGCTTATTTTAAAGTTGAATCATTATGGATTACGACATACTATTTGTTGCCAAAAGTCCAAAAAATCAACATCAACCACCTGAGAGACCTATTATCTCAGACAAAGAATAGCCTTGGTGAAAATGCAAGCAGATTTTTGGTTACCAAACTCAGATCCCATGTTCTTAAACTTCCCTCATACATTTGGGATACCACGAACATTCTAAATAGATTACAGGATATGTACTTGAGTACATCCATACTGTTGGACACATGTGATGTGGAAAGTTTGTACACCTCAATTGGACATGACGAGGGTTGCTTTGCAATGGAATTCTTCCTGCAAATAGAATCAACCAATAATTGGCAGAGAAATCAATTTTTTATATGACTTCTCAAATTTATTTTGAGACATAACTACTTTGTATTTCACTACAAATTATGTTTGCAGATTCACAGTACAGCCATATGGACTGCTTGATGCTCCCACATATGCCAACTTGTATCTTGGTTGGTGGGAGCATGAGCTAGTCTTCCATGAGCGTAACCGCAAATTTACTGATTATATCTTCCTCTGGGCCCGTTACATAGATGATATTCTTGTAGTGTGGGAGGAAAGGAAACCAGCCGGAAAGAATTTACTAATGATCTCAATTTGAAACTTACTTTGTGTTTAAGTGATAAATCAATGAACTTCTTGGACATTAAAATATTGAAAACCGTAGATGGATCAGTACAGACTGATATTTATTTGAAGACAACAGCAACGAACAGTTCACTACATTTCACCAGTTCCCATGCTACAAATACTAAGGATAGTATACCCATCCAAGGTGAATTTATAAGACTACGTAGGAACTGTTCAACCTTTAACACTGATCAAGAAAGATCACAAGAATTGTTAGCCAGGCTGAAAGTAAAGGCTACAGCAACAGTAAAATAAAAAAAAAAGTATATCACTATGCATTACATGTAATAAGAGAAGATTTATTGACTCCAAAAAATGAGCCCAATAGACAAGATACCTTAAGATATGTTGGCACATTTAATCAACATTGGAGAGAAATATGTTTTATACTCAACAGACATATCAACATCTTACAATCTGATGACATAATAAGATCCTTTATTGGTGACAGATCAAAGCATCTTGGAGAAAATCCCAAACTACAAAAGATAAATTGGTGTGTAGCCATTATGTTAATGAAGGGAGGTCAAAGAGGCAGAAGTCAATGCCTCAAGGCACCTTCCAATGTGGACATTGCTCAATCTGTCCATACATAATTTTTTTTAAAGAAATGGAGGATTGTATTGGCAGTAAGAAAATCCTCACTGGATTTCATAACTGTAATAATGAGGGAGTAAATGACTGCATAGAATGTAATTGCTCTTTAAAATATGTTGGTATGCCTACTAGGAAACTATGTGTACGTATATGTGAGCATTTATCCAATATCAGGAACAGCCAATCAGATAAGGGTGAGATGCTTACTACTGTAGCGAAACACTTCAATGTTAAACATGATTCAAAACCACATTTAAAGTGTTGGATATTAGAAAGGATCAATTTAGGAATAAGAAAAGGAAATCTTACAACTGAACTACTAAAAGCAGAAACTAAATAGATTGTATTGTTAAATATCATGGATCAAATGAAAATTGTAATTTCTCAATGTTTCTATAGTCAGTCATATGACATATTAGATGGATAATCAATACCACAGAGAGTAGGATAAATCCATACCTTATTACTCACTTTCTCTGCTATTGGATATAATTGGTAATGGTCTTATTTTGGACTTATATGACACAGTAACACTTTTTTCTGTCTTCTTGTATATATTCATTACATGTTAGGTTATGTGCTTATGGTCATCTTATTATTGACTTCAATATAACGTTATTCATCTATCCATGTAATATGTCACAATGATTCTTTAGGTGTAGTATACACTCAGAATTCAAATTAATTTTTTAATACCTTAACTGTAAGATTTACTAATACACTATCACATACAATTTTCACATTATTGCTTTTTTTATATTATATATAACATGTACTGTACACTCATATTCACATTCACTTTCATATATTTTTTTGCAGATTCATTATTACACTACCACACAATTCTCACATAATTGCTTTATTATATTATACACCACATACATTAGTAATTTGTAATGATACTTATAATCTCCTTTTGGGTATACTTATCACTTCACCATGTAAATGTAATTTACATATATTATTATTTTAAAATCTAATGTTTGATATATGTTGGATAGATGAGGAAATTTGTAGTACAGAATTATAGTGATTATCCAAATGTAAAACACACTTATATCACATAATCACATTCACTTTATACAAGTACTATTGAGCAATTTTATTTAATTTATTTAATTATTTATACACTTAAAAAAAATATCACTTTATTATTTTATCACTTTACATACTTATAAATAATATCTAATTATTTGGACCTTTATTGTTTCTATATTTTTCTTTACATTCCCAGATAAATTTTTATACATTATAGTTTTATATTAGCACAATCATATCTTTTCACGGGTTATAATATAGATAGTATATTTCATTTGAAAATACATTATGGATTATTAATTTTTGATTTGGCTCTTACCTTTTTAAGTTATATATATTTATGTTATACATATTTTAAATTGATTGATATGTATATAATATTAGTATGGTGGGCATCGTCTTTTGTATATATATATATATATTTGAACTTTGTCTTATTATTAATGGATAGAACAATAAAGTATGTCATGGGTATTGGACCAGCGATACTGTATGTAAAAATTTTAGACATATTACATATGTCTCATATAAATTACTTTAATCACATATAATCACTTTTACTCAATACTCTCATCACAATATGGATCTTATTTTGATCTTTATTCTTCTAGTAGTATTGTTGATATTGGGTGGACTCCTAATATGTGTCATTTATAATGTGGATTGAGACACAGTAATTCTTTTTGTTGCTCATGCATGTCTGTATTACTTTCAGTTTCCCTTGAGGGCAGTATGGATACCTCCTGTTGGGTCTGTTCTGGCTCAGATTTATCTGAAAAAGAAAATAAATAAGTCTGAAAGTACTAAAACAGTTAAGCTAACTATTGGACTTACCTTGTTAAAAGGATCCCTCACAAATGTTCTCTCCAGCCTCAGCTGAAGCTCATCCTGCGAAACGGTGTGTCAGGCTTTCCGCCACGTACCCTCCTGATCATGTCACACACCGGATGGGCAGGAGCACAGAAAGATGAGTTACAATATCTAGTTTGCTATAATGTCTAATACTGTATATTTAACAGAAGCATTTGTGAGAAATATCCCCACTGTCTGCACACATTTGTATATTGAGTAGATTGCATTTTATATTTCTCTACTTTAAGTTGTACAATGAGTATACTAGGAGTTAAAATACATCTGAATATGGCTTAACACATGTTTTTTTTTCTAACTAGATCCCTAATATACTACTTGAGCCCTATTTATACTTATATATAGATTGAATATATTTATAGTACTTACATTTTGTCTGTTTATATAATATATTATATATTTGTATTGGGTATCTACTTTACTGTTTGTATATTAGGTTATTTGTACCAGACAGCTATATATATTGTTTGTATATCTGGCACCTATATTATATGTAACATATATTTTTGGTTACACATTTGAGTTACAAGATAGACATGTTAGGTATGTTAAATACTACTTTTATGCAGCCTTTATTTTAATTAATATTGCCACATACTAATTTCAAAAATTCAGTCTTTATTTGTACATTTAAAATGTTGTTAACAATGCAACGATTAAAAAGTTCATGTTAAACCCAAGGGGCCCTATTAAATTATCCCTCGTAGTTCTCTCGGTGCTCGCAAAAGGCAGTTTTCCTGCTGTTTGTGAGTACCGAATCTCTCGCAGTCTGCTTTGCGATATGACTGTGATAAAATGGCTGAGAATAGGCTCCGAGAGAGCTACGTAGCCTTAAATCTACGCATGATTCTCGCATATCGTAAGAATCCCTACGTGGACAAAAAGTCCACGCAAGGGATCCGAAAGCCTCTACTTGCTGCCTCGGAACAGCCCGAGACAGCAGTGTGAGGCTCCCCCCTGCACCCTATAAACATCCCCATGCTGCAGGGGTTTCTATCAGGACCCCTGCATCACCCCCACATTAACCCCTTGCAGCGGGTGTCCCCAATCTGCATAGATCAGGCCCCCCGCTGCATTTTAAACTTTTAAATTCCCCGCCGCGGCTCCTTAAAGGGGCCGCGGCACACTATTACCCAATCCCAGCCACGGCACTTAAAATTAACCCCCCTCTATGCTGGGGGTCCCCATCGGGACCCCCGAAGTGTCCCCACATAAACCCATTGCAGGGGGGGGCCCCGATCTGCATAGATCAGGCCCCCCGCTGCATTTCAAACTTTTAAATTCCCCGCCGCGGCTCCATAAATGGGCCGCGGCACACTATTACCCAATCCCGGCCGCGGCACTTAAAATTAACCCCCGAAGTGTCCCCATATAAACCCCCTGCAGCGGGGGTCCCCGATCGCCACCAATCGTGACCCTGCTGCAATTCAATTTTAAATTTCCCTCCTCGCGGGTCCTCAAAGGACCGTAAAGGTCCTGAAAGGACTCGCACTAAAAATATTAACCCCAGGCAACTATAATTACCCCATTAACTCATGGTGGTCAATCAAGACCACCATAAGGCCTAAATTAACCCATTAACTCATGATGGTCAATCCAGACCACAATAAGGCCTAAATTAACCCATTAACTCATGGTGGTAAATCCAGACCACTATAAGGCCTAAATTAACCCATTAACTCATGGTGGTCAATACAGACCACCATAAGGCCTAAATTAACCCATTAACTCATGATGGTCAATCCAGACCACCATAAGGCCTAAATTAACCCATTAACTCATGGTGGTCAATACAGACCACCATAACGCCTAAATTAACCCATTAACTCATGGTGGTCAATCCAGACCACCATAAGGCTTAATTTAACCCCATCAGTCCCATAAGGGTATATTATTACCATTATGGGCCTGTTACAACCCAACATTAACCACATAAGTGCCATGATGGTCCTCAAGGATCATCATGACACTAACTACAAACACTACACTATAACCCCCAATAAACCATTTAATCTAAACTAACCCCCCTCTACACTAATCTATTAACACTTACACTACCTACCTACACTACCTGCCCCCTAATAAACCTCCCCAACACTCTAATTACAGAAAAAAAACCTACCTTACAGAACACAAAAAAAACTACAGTACAGAAAACAAAAAAACCTACAGTACAGAAAACAAAAAAATACATTACAACCCCACCCCCGACTACAGAAAACAAAAAAATACATTACAACCCCACCCCCCACTACAGAAAAGAAAAAAAATTACACACCTGAAAAGGAAAGACAGATAAACACAATACAATACATACATATAATACATTACATACATTACATACAATACATGACATTACATACATTACATATAATATATTAAATGTAATATATTAAATATAATATATTACATATAATATATTACATATAATATATTAAATATAATATATTACAAATAATATATTACATACAATACATGACATTACATACATTACATATAATATATTAAATATAATATATTACATATAATATATTACATATAATATATTAAATATAATATATTACATATAATATATTACATACAATACATGACATTACATACATTACATATAATATAATAAATATAATATATTACATATAAAATATTAAATATAATATATTACATATAATATATTACATATAGTCCAAATCAAATACCCCCTATCTATCTAACATACAATCTATTTAATTTAAAATAAATCCTAACTATATCAAATACATCCCCCTATCTATATAATATACAATAAATCCTAACTACATACACAGACCATTATTCTAAAATAAAATAAAATAATTACAGTCCTAACTACACAGACCCTAATTCTAAGCTAAAATCAATAAATTAAGACCACTTACCTTTAAGATGTTGCTTCAGATCACTAACCTATGGGTCAAACAAAACAAAATAATTAGTACAAAACATTAACATCCAATAAATAAACATTCTATACATTCTAAATAATATACTCACCTTTACAGCATGTCCCGTCATTGTTTAGCTCTTCCGGCGCGGCCCTGTTAAAAAAAAAACACAATACATGAATACATTAATACAATATATAAACAATAAATAAAATACACACATAAACAGCTAAATATACATTTAACTTACCTCCCCGCGATGTCCCCGGCCTTCTCTCCTTCAGCCCTGGCTGGGCCGCGGAACTATCCGCGCTCTAAAAAAAAAAAAAATAGAAACTAACAGAGGTCTGCACTGGCAGACCTCCCCGACGCTAATGAACCTCCCGGAGTCATTTCCGGGAGGAAATTGGCATTGGCGGCTTGTGATTGGCTGAAAAAGCTGTCTATCAATTTCAGCCAATCAAAAGTCGTCAATGTGTGAGCCAATCAGGATGGGATACACCCCAATATCCCACCCTGATTGGCTAAAACACTTGTCTATCTTTCTGGGAACCAATCACAAGGCTCAGATGCCTTCAGGCAATCACTATGGGATACACCCCCACGGAGTGATTGGTAGAAGACATCTGCGCATCCTGATTGGCTCCTACATTGACGACTTTTGATTGGCTGACAGCTTTTTCAGTCAATCACAAGCCGCCAATGCCAATTTCCTCCCGGAAACGACTCCGGGAGGTTCATTAGCGTCGGGGAGGTCTGCCACTGCAGACCTCCGTTAGTTTTTTTTTTTTTAAAGCACGGATGGTTCCCCGGTCCAGCCGGGGCTGAAGGAGAGAAGGCCAGGGATATCGCTGGGAGGTAAGTTAAATGTATATTTAGATGTTTATATGTGTATTTTATTTATTGTTTATATATTGTATTAATTTATTCATGTATTGTGTTTTTTTTTTAACAGGACCGCGCCGGAAGAGCTAAACAATGACGGGACATGCTGTAAAGGTGAGTATATTATTTAGAATGTATAGAATGTTTATTTATTGGATGTTAATGTTTTGTACTAATTATTTTGTTTTGTTTGACCCATAGGTTAGTTATCTGAAGAAACATCTTAAAGGTAAGTGGTCTTAATTTATTGATTTTAGCTTAGAATTAGGGTCTGTGTAGTTAGGACTGTAATTATTTTATTTTATTTTAGAATAAGGGTCTGTGTATGTAGTTAGGATTTATTGTATATTAGATAGATAGGAGGATGTATTTGATATAGTTAGGATTTATTTTAAATTAAATAGATTGTATGTTAGATAGATAGGGGGTATTTGATTTGTACTATATTTAATATATTATATGTAATGTATGTAATGTCATGTATTTTATGTAATATATATTATATGTAATATATTATATTTAATATATTATATTTAATATATTATATGTAATGTATGTAATGTCATGAATTGTATGTAATGTATGTAATGTATTATATGTATGTATTGTATTGTGTTTATCTGTCTTTCCTTTTCAGGTGTGTAATTTTTTTATTTTCTGTAGTTGGAGATGGGGTTGTAATGTATTTTTTTGTTTTCTGTAGTGGGGGGTGGGGTTGTAATGTATTTTTTTGTTTTCTGTAGTGGGGGGTGGGGTTGTAATGTATTTTTTTTTTCCCTGTACTGTAAGTTTTTTTTTTTCTGTACTGTAGTTTTTTTTTTTTCTGTAAGGTAGTTTTTTTTTCTGTAATTAGAGTGTTGGTAAGGTTTATTAGGGGGTAGGTAGTGTAGGTAGGTAGTGTAAGTGTTAATAGATTAGTGTAGAGGGGTTAGTTTAGATTAAATGGTTTATTGGGGGTTATAGTGTAGTGTTGGTAGTTAGTGTCATGATGGTCCTTGAGGACCATCATGGCACTTATGTGGTTAATGTTGGGTTGTAACAGGCCCATAATGGTAATAATATACCCTTATGGGACTGATGGGGTTAAATAGAGCCTTATGGTGGTCTGTATTGACCACCATGAGTTAATGGGTTAATTTAGGCCTTATGGTGGTCTGGATTGACCATAATGAGTTAATGGGTTAATTTAGGCCTTATGGTGGTCTGGATTGACCACCATGAGTTAATGGGTTAATTTAGGCCTCATGGTGGTCTGGATTGACCATCTTGAGTTAATGGGTTAATTTAGGCCTCATGGTGGTCTGGATTGACCACCATGAGTTAATGGGTTAATTTAGGCCTTAGGGTGGTCTGGATTGACCATCCTGAGTTAATGGGTTAATTTAGGCCTTATGGTGGTCTGGATTGACCACCATGAGTCAGTGGGTTAATTTAGGCCTTATGGTGGTCTGGATTGACCACCATGAGTTAATGGGTTAATTTAGGCCTTATGGTGGTCTGGATTGACCACCATGAGTTAATGGGTTAATTTAGGCCTTATGGTGGTCTGGATTGACCATCATGAGTTAATGGGTTAATTTAGGCCTTATGGTGGTCTGGATTGACCATCATGAGTTAATGGGTTAATTTAGGCCTTATGGTGGTCTGGATTGACCACCATGAGTTAATGGGTTATTTAGGCCTCATGGTGGTCTGGATTGACCATCATGAGTCAATGGGTTAATTTAGGCCTCATGGTGGTCTGGATTGACCACCATGAGTTAATCGGTTAATTTAGGCGTTATGGTGGTCTGGATTGACAATCATGAGTTAATGGGTTAATTTAGGCCTTATGGTGGTCTGGATTGACCAACATGAGTTAATGGGTTAATTTAGGCCTTATGGTGGTCTGGATTGACCACCATGAGTTAATGGGTTAATTTAGGCCTTATGGTGGTCTGGATTGACCACCATGAGTTAATGGGTTAATTTAGGCCTTATGGTGGTCTGGATTGACCACCATGAGTTAGTGGGTTAATTTAGGCCTTATGGTGGTATGGATTGATCATCATGAGTTAATGGGTTAATTTAGGCCTTATGGTGGTCTGGATTGACCACCATGAGTTAATGGGTTAATTTAGGCCTTATGGGGGTGGATTGACCACTATGAGTTAATGGGTTAATTTAGGCCTTATGGTGGTCTGGATTGACCATCATGAGTTAATGGGTTAATTTAGGCCTTATGGTGGTCTGGATTGACCACCATGAATTAATGGGTTAATTTAGGCCTTATGGTGGTCTGGATTGACCACCATGAGTTAATGGGGTAATTATAGTTGCCTGGGGTTAATATATTTAGTGTAAGTCCTTTCAGGACCTTTACGGTCCTTTGAGGACCCGCAAGGCGGGAAATTTAAAATTGAATTGCAGCAGGGTCACGATCGGTGCCGATCGGGGCCCCCCGCTGCAGGGGGTTAATGTGGGGACACTTCGGGGGTCCCGATGGGGACCCCCAGCATAGAGGGGGGTTAATTTTAGGTGCCGCGGTTTGGATTGGGTAATAGTGTGCCGAGGGCCCTTTAAGGAGCCGCGGGGGGGAATTTAAAAGATTGAAATGCAGCGGGGGCCTGATCGGTGCCGATCGGGGACCCCCGCTGCAAAAGGTTAATGTGTTGGGGCTGCGAGGGTTCCTATAGACCCCTGCAGCAAGGTGTTCATGTGAGGACACTTCGGGGGTCCCGACGGGGACCCCCGCATTGAGGGGGGGTTCATTTTAGGTACCTGGAGGTTTTTTGGAGTACACCCCACGGCAGGGCTTATGTGGGAGACTGCCGCAGAGGTCCCTTTTAGGACCCCTGCAGCACTTGATGAGGAGTGGGAGCCTGCGATATCATCTCGCAGGCTGTCACTCCTCATGTACATTTACGCAGTGTAGATACGTACGGCCCTGCTGCGTAGCTCATACGTTGCTCGCAGCAGGGCTAATTTAATAGCATTGTAAGTTAGAGAAACTGTGCAGTACGTAGGGCTTAAGTAGAAGCCTCTTATTTACGAGGCTGGAATTTAATGAGGCCCAAGGTGTTTAATCCTTTGGGCTTTTTGACATCCAGCAAATTATTAAAGGTTTATTTAAGTTTTATTTTTGTTGTTATTATATTCTTTGCTTTGATCACAGCTTTTTTATTTAATTAATTTATAATGCTCAAGTCAATAAAAGATTTGGTTTTTCAATTCAACTGTATTTGTGTGTTTTTGGTTATGTATCCTTAGTCAAATCCTTATCAGGTACCCTGGATTTTAATTTACATAAGATTAAGATTTTTACATAAGATTAAGATAAGGTTTTATAATCCTTTTATCTGTTTATAGTTTTGTTTATTCATACAGCACTTCAGTTGAGTATATGCTTTAAGTGACCTTGTGTTTCTTTTGTGTTAATCTTTTATCCTGTTTATTTATGTTAATTCGTAATTCTATTACTTAAAGTGCATTATAATTCGAATTGTGTTATTCAGAACTTCTTATCTTTAAGTGCTTGTGTTACTGTGACTTAGTGCTAATTTCTTCTTATATTGTTGAATTACCCTTTTACCTCGTGACTGTTAGTCTGTCACAGTCACTACTTTACCTAATTCATTTATAGTGCTAATGCTGTGCTATTTTTTTAAAATGTATACACTCCTGATTTTATGCTGTTTCTTAAACTATATGTTTCATTAATGCTTCTATCTATTGTTTTTTAGAAGGAGGTTGTGTCCTCCTTTTTCTTCTGTTTTTTTGCTTTAATTATGCTTGAGGAGAGAGGGTAGTGAGGTCAGGTGTAGTTTTGTGGTAATTGTTATAGAATATTTAAAGTTCTAAAGTAGGTTAAGACCTTTTCTTGAAAGCATTAGTCTGGCATAGAGTATGAAAGTAGAGTTAAATAGTGCTAACTAGTTAATACAGAAGAAGTGGATATATGGTATGTCTTGGAGTGATTGGTGAAGGGAATGTAGGGCAGTGACTGGGCAGGTGAGGTTGTGTGCGATGTTGATGATTGCCATGAAGGAAGGTTTGGTAAGTGGTACAGGGAGGAAAGATGTGTTTACTAGATAGAATAGGATGCTGATGAAATGAGTGTGATTGGTTGGTGGGTCATCCTGATATAGGATGAGATGTGGGTATCGATTGCCAACAATTAATTGAGACAGGTAGCGAATCTGGCATGTGTGACAGAGGATGAGGCTTCAAAGCCTGGAGACAGTGAAGGTGAGGTTGATGATAGGTAGAGGTGAGTGGCATGAGGTAGCGACCACAAGTGAATAGGGTGAAGATGATTTGTTTTGAGGATAGGATGAAACAAGATTAATATGAACGAGAGGTGGGGGGGGGTGAAAGGAAATGCATCAGAAAGTATGCTAAGGTTGGTGAGTGTAGAGTGAATAAGTGAAGCATGGCAATTGGAATGGTTTGTGGTTAGTAGGGGCTGAATCCATGAGGAGCACCCGGATGGTCCACAAAGAATGGTTGTTACTAGTGAATCTATTTGTGTCAGTTGTTGACCCTAATTGATGAATAAAGAGTTGGTCAAATGCAAAACAGTGGTTGTGGGTTTTAAAGCAAAAGGTATAAAGTTGTGTTGTGAGCAGGCAAACACATGTCTTTGATGTTTTATGGGATTCATATTCAACTGTAGGTTTTAACAGAATGGCAGAATCATAAAACAAAACATGGCTACAAATAATAAAAAATAAACAACCCTGTTCAAAGGTTTGCATACCCTTAGTTCTTAATACTGTGTATTGCCCCATTTAGCATCAATAACAGCATTCAGTCTTTTGTAATAGTTGTCTATGAAGTCCCTAATTGCAGTTGGTATAGCTGCCCATTCATCATGGCAAAATGCCTCCAGTTCATGCAAAGTCTTTGGTCGTCTTGCATGAACCGCAAGTTTGAGATCTCCCTAGAGTGGTTTGATGATATTAGGGTCAGGAGACTATGATAGCCACTCCACAACCTTCACCTTTTTCTGCTGTAACCACTGGAGGGTCAACTTGCCCTTGTGCTTAGGGTCATTGTCATGCTGGAAAGTCCAAGAGCATCCTATGCACAGCCTTCATGCAGAAGAATGCAAATTGTCTACCAGTACTTTTTTGAAAATATGAATGCCATCAATTATCACAAGATTCTCCATGCCTTTAGAGCTAACCAATTCCTCCCAAAACATCAATGAGCCACCACCATGCTTCACAGTGTGAATGCTATTCTTCTCACTTTAGTCCTTGTTGATCCCTCTTCAAACATAGCGCTTATGGTTGTGACAATAAAGCTCTATTTTGGTCTCACTCCAAATTACAGTGTGCCAGAAGCTGTGATGAATGTCAAGGTGTTGTTGGGCATATTGTAACCAGGCTTTTTTGTGGCATTGGTGCAGTAAAGGCTTCTTTCTGGCAACTCAACCATGCAGCTCATTTTTGTTCAAGTATCCTCGTATTGTGCTTCTTGAAACAACCACACCGTCTTTTTCCAGAGCAGCCTCTGGTTACCTGTGAGTTTGTTTTGTATTCCGAATAATTCTTCTGGCAGCAGTGGCTGAAATCTTTATGATCTACCTGACACTTGCTTGGTATCAAGAGATCCCCAAATTTTCCACTTCTTAATAAGTGATTGAACAGTACTAACTGGCATTTTCAAGGCTTTGGATGTATTTTTATATCCTTTTCCATCTTTATGAAGTTTCATTACCTTGTTGCACCTTGTTGTCTTTTGACAGTTCTTTTCTGCTTCCCATGGCTCAGTGTCTAACCTGCTCAGTGCATCTACGTGACAGCTAACAAACTAATTGACTATTTATACACATACATTGCAATTTAAAGAGTCACAGGTGGGAAATTAGCCTTTACTTGCAATTTTAACCTGTGTGTGTCACCTTGTGTGTCTGTAACAAGGCCAAACATTCAAGGGTATGTAAACTATGTGATAATAAATGAATTCCTATGATCACTATCCTTCAATAAAATATTTTTTTTGTTCACATATATAGTTGTGAGCATGCGGGTTGTTGCTAACGCTGCGGGCTCGCAAAGCGAGGGCCGCAGTTGATGGCAAGGAGCGCCAAAGGTGCTCCATGCGCAGGTTATGAGCACCATAGGTGCTTATCTCTACGACCCTCTACGACTTTAGGCCTGCAAATGCGGACCCTCGCAAAGTGAGGGGCCGCAATTGCGGAGGTGGAGGCTCACACGTCGGTTGCAATGAGCCGCAGTCGGGACTTACACCGCAACATTTGACTTAGCATCCACAAATATGAGCCGCGGGACTTAGAAAAAAAAATCATTAGGAGCTTGCAAAAATACGACCGTAACGCCCCAACCACGCACACATGAAAACATTAAAAACACAATAAATACACACAACAAACCCATAAAAAGCTTACCCACGGCAAGGGGGGCAACCAGGACCTCTGCAAGTGAAGTTACATCTCGATTTAAGTACAAATTCAAGAGTTTACACACACGAAAATCCCCTAAGTAAGAGAAAAAATGAGCGGTGAAAAAAACGAAAACGAGGCTACAGGACCCCAAACACGCAAAAAAAACCACAAAACACATATGGATTTTCCGAAAAAGCCGTACGAGGTCCAAGATACACTATTAACAAGGACGCTACATCATCCACAGCCGCGTACTACATACACATTACCCGCCATTTTACAACACTAACTTACACAATGTAGAAGTACACAGCTACACTAACGGCTTCCCCTCGCGCACACAGCCTATTTACACTACACACTGCACACATTGCTGACACTTACACCACAGCTCGACAACAGTGCAAACCGACATTGTATGCTGCAGGAACATCAAAACAGATTGTCAGCTCTTCAACAAAATGCTTCCTGCTTATATTACTTCAAAATAGGTAAAGTATATTCATTTTTTAATTATTTAATTAGCATACAAAAAAACATATACACAAAAAATAAAAAAATACACACAATAAACACAATAGCCATTCACTGCGCCACACACAACAAGCGCCAACGCTGTGCATAGCTCACAAAGCCTTGCAATATTCACAAAAAACACATCACCGCCGACCAAACAATAACACCAAAGGATCTCGGACCTCCAACAAAATTAATGTCTCGACCAAACAGCATTACCTGCCTTACAATTTTATTGCCGTCATTTTTTGACAGGCAAGTTGCTAGTTTTAAAATAAATGCCAACATTTCACAATTTATGCCAGGGTATGCAATCTTTTGAGCAGAACTGTAAGTGGTGTGGATTTGAACGTATGAAGAGTGGTGTGCATAGGAAAACAAGTGAGACCAATTCATGGGCTGACCATAGAGAGTGCGGTAAGTGACTCAGAATTTTGATTGAGATGGAGGCATTGATTGCCACGTTTTAGTTAAAGTAGTAGTAGTTAAAGTAGGTAGAGAACATGGTGAGCATTTGACATGCATGTCATGTAAGGTAGTAGGGCTTTTAAGCCTGGAGGTAGATGACAGATAGGCAAAGACGGTTGTGAGGAGGGTCGTGATGGAAGGAAAATATAGAGAGGAGGTGAGCATGCAAAAGTGAAAAGGAAACGTGATACATAAGGACTTGGTGACATGGTGATTGGAATAGTGCACAGTGGAGTGAGTTAAGCAATGAAAGAAAGCAGTAGAGTGAAAAGGTGGAGAAGGAAGATCTGTTTGTGACTTGGCTGAGGCACTGTAGGTGGCAACAAAGTGCCCTTAATACCCTTTAGTGTTTCAGTTTGAATCCAAACACCTCTCTCTTACTATTGGGGTTGGCTACTGATCTACAGGGACTACCATATCTGGTTCAGGCAGAACCTTCCACCTCATGATTCTGTGCCCCAGGTACTACACCTCCCCTCTAGCGATCTGTCACTTTTTAGGGATTTTGGTCAGTGCATATGCTGAATCCTACCGAGAACCATGGCTAGGTGTTCTACATGCTCCTATCAAGTATGGCTGAACATGACTATGTCATTCAGATAAATGGTCAACAAGCTGTTGGAACATAGAAGGGCATTCTTCATCCAAAAGGGCATCACAGCTTATTTAGCAAGAGTCATCTGTCAGTAGTTTTTAGTAGTCACGTAAGTCACCCATCCAAACTTAACCATCAACTCATCTACACTCAACATGGGGTAAGCATCAGTCATCATCTTGTCATTCAGCCCTCAGTATTTCACACAGAACCAAGTGGTCTCGTACTTCTCTTTCACCAACACCACACAGGACACCTAAAGACTATATAATGGATCCTTAACAACGAGCCATAGTTGCTACTCAGCAATTGCTTGTGTTGTTGACTTTAGTTAGGGAGTATGTCAGCTAGGATCAGGGTCACGTGGGATGGGACAAAAGGGGCAAGCATTTCAGTCTGCATCCCAACGTCAGAATCTTACCGTTCTTACAGTCATATGGCCATTACTTGGAACTGTCAACTCTACTTTGTCTTCAGCTTATTCACATGGTTTGCCCTTTAAATCTGCTGTTACTCATCCAACACTATATAGGTGTGTTGGCCAGTGTCCAGGCAATCTGGAAGGGTCCCTTGCAGCATGCCTGGATATTATGCTGTGGTTGTATTCTAACTTTAACACTTGCTGTTCTATAGGAATTTATCTTGCCCCAACATTTTGCTCATACCTGCACTTTTGGGTATTTTTGCTCTTCCTTGGCTAACCACGTCAGGGTTTTCAGTCTATCCCTGAAAAGCAGCGTATATGGCACTGCTTTGACTTTCTCCCCTGATTATCCCCTTCCCAAAACCCACCTTAACAGGTAAAATGGCCTCCTCACTCTCAGTCCATACAAGGGCATAAAATGGTACAACACCATTGTTCTATAAGTAAAGAGTAATAATAATAATCCACAAAGGCTCTAATCTTAACTTTTAGAGTACTGCTGAACACAAGCCATAGGTCTTGGGATGATAGAATTAAAGCCATATACCGAGTACTCTGAAATGATAAAATTGTTAAAAAGGTTTAATTCACCATAGCTGCTGTAATGTGGCAAAGAGCTGCAGCCTCTGGGTACAGTGTGGCATAGGCTTGGCAAAGTGGCCAATATCTACAGCCACTCGGTGGAAGGGGAACTCTATATGGGCATGGGCTCAAGGGGATTCTGGGGCACTCACTTGTGGCCACTAAATAGCTGACAAGTATCACTTCTTTAAAAGAATAAAACAAAATATTATGTAGTGCTAGTGACGTTCAGATATTATATAGATATAGTGTCAAAATAACTCCATTCAGTACATTTAGGTAAAGTAGATTAAACACAATACAATGTAGTGTTGTTTTTTTTATAATACTAATAGCTCAGTAAAAAAAATATTAATTATTATATAGATTAAATTAAATACATTAATTTATAGCCTGTCAAATAGTGACACTGTGACAAAATATGTGTATGTCTAGTTGGTAAATGTATATGGGGAAGACCGAATAGTGATATAATTATGGTGATATCCTGTATATATCTACCAGCAGGATATGCTCGTGTGACTTATCTTTTCCACTATGAGAAACAATCACTTGAATGGGGGAATTTTTACTTACAAGATCGACTTTCAAGCTCATCTATCTAACACTTTAACTCAAAAATGATTTTGTTGTATTTATTTATGTGTGTACAATTCTTTTACGAAAAATCTTGGACCTTTGCTGTGTCACTTTATTTCATTCTCTGTACAAATAAATGATTGTTCCAAATTAAATGACAAAACATATATTTGTGTCAACCTGCACTTTTGTGTAAGAATGACAATAGTTATATAGCCGCACTCTCACAGCTTACACCTGGGACAGTAACAACGTCCCTCTAAAAATGTTTTACTTTTCTACACACATGGGAAGGTTTGGAGATTGTGTGAATGAGGATGGATGGTATTGTGAGAAGGTTCAATATGGAGGTGACAGCAGCTAGACAGCTAGGGATGTGGCCAGTGAAGGTCAGATGATGATATTATATGACTGTATAAGGTGTATGTGTATTTAGGTAAAATTATATGTTACTGTATTCATACAGTATGTGTGTAGATATCCATGTGTACATGTATAAATGTTTATGTATATACTAGTTTGTGGGTACATATATGTATATTTATGTGTAGTTGTCTATTCAGAAATAATTATTAATATGATATTATAGTTTAGTCATTCTGAAGTTTCAGAGGACACCCATGATGAGGATGACCTGGGATATCGGGGTATGACAGACCAGAGACATCATTCACAGTGTATGTCTCTAGGTAAAACCTAATAACTATTTCATTAAAATATAATTTTTTTGGTCATTTTAATAACTACACGAGTTGTTACTAACCCAGGATGCAGGATCTACCAGTGGTGCAATGCACCCGAGCCCTTGGATTTAATTTTTTTCTGTAGTGTAGGGGCCCCCTGTGGCCCTCACCTCAGCTCATTCCTCCACTAACCACCTGTGCCCACCCTGGGTCCCCTGTGTTTTCTTGGCTGCATACCCCCAGTCTGAAATTGATGTGTTCCTGTTTAATTAAGTGCATTTCTACTACCACTTTCTAGCTCCAAGAGGCAGTGTGTAGCAGTTTAGCACGCTTGGTATACAGTATGTATCAGGGAAGAGGTGAGAGAGCAAGGGCTGGACAACAGCAACATACATAGGGAATTGGTTTTGTGAGGGAGGAAGAAAGGAGATAGGGATGGATGCAATGTGAGGTGGGTACTGAAAGGGGTTGGGTACTGTGTGGGGATGGAGGCTTAGAGTGGATGGCTGCTGACATGGACTGGGTGGGGATGAATACTAAGAGAGGTAGGTGCTGTGTGGGGGTGATGTTTTTATATAAACTAGCGACTTGACCATCAAAAATGATGGCAATAAAATGTGAATGCTGGCAATGCCACTTGCCACTCAATTAAGCACCTTCGGCACTATCGCAAACCTTTCCCCCTGTCTACTTCCTCCCTTGTGTCTCATTCCCCCTCCTTTCCCTCCCTTGTGCTTCCTTTCCCCTTCCTCTCCTTCATTAGTATCTCCTTTCACCCTCCTCTTCCTGCCTTGTGTCTTATTTCCCCCTCTTCTCCGTCCCTTGTGTCTCCTTTCCACCTCATCTCCCTCCCTTGTGTCTCCTTTCCCCCTTCTCTCCCTCCCTTGTGTCTCCTTTCCCCTTCCAACCCTTGTGTCTCATTTTGCCCCTTCTCTCTACCTTGTGTCTTCTTTCCCCTTCCCCTCCTTCCCTTGTGTCTAATCTCCCCCTCATCTCCCTCCCTTATGTGAAATTTCCCCACTCCTCTCCCTCCCTTGTTTTTCATTTCCCCTCCTCTCCCACCCTTGTGTGTCATTTCCCCTTCTCTCCCTCCCTTGTGTCTCATTCCCCTCTCCTCTCCTTTCCTTGGGTCTCATTTCCCCCCTCCTCTCCCTCCCTTGTGTCTGTTCCCCCCCCTCTCTCCCCTATCTTTTCCCCCCTCTACTCTCTGTGTATATTTGCCCTGATCTACCTCCCCTGTTTCTCTTTCCACCTCTCCCTCCTCTCTGTATCTTCCCCCCACTCCATCCTCTGTCTCTTCCCCCCTCTCCCTTCCCTATGTCTCTTCCCCTCCCTCACCCTTGTGTCTCTTTCCCTCTCCCTCTATTTCCCTTATCATCCTCCTCCTCCTCCCTCATCCTCCTCCTCATCCCTTTCCCCCTCTCCAATTACCCCTCATTGCAGGGCTCGTGATGAGCGCTGGGGGTGCTCATTGCGAAGCTCCCAGGGCTTGCATAACCCCCATAGTCTCCTTTACACTATCCTCCTCCTCCCTTTCCTCCTATGCAAATGCCCCCATTCTCCCACTCCCCTCACTTACCTTAACCTGAGCTCCTGCTGTTCTCTGCTCTCCATCGCGTCTTCCGGCTGTCCGCCCAGCATATGCTAATTACGTGACGTTACATGCGCGTCATTAGCATATGCCAGGCGGACACAGGCGGAAGACACGATGGAGAGCAGAGAACAGCAGGATCTCACGGGATCAAGGTAAGTGATGGGAGAGGGGGGGTAATTGGTAAAGGGATAAGGAGGGAGGATGAGGGGAAGGAGACTCTGGGGATTATGTGAGCCCTGGGGGCAACGCAATGAGTGCCTCCTGCGCTCATTGCGAGCCCTGCAATGAGCGCCTTTGGCCCTCATTTAGCCCCCATCTACATGCAGGAACCAGGTACTTTGGGG